>JANHFT010001767.1:37232-49144 GCA_032467955.1 Pseudoxenodon macrops | reverse complement strand
TCTGTGATGGACTGTGCCGCTGGAGAAGGATGTGTGTGTGTGTGTGTGTGTGTGTGTGTGTGTGTGTGTGTGTGTGTGTGTGTGTGTGGACTGTCGGCAATAGTACTGTGGCTTCCCAGAGAAGCCATCTAGAACTTTACATTCTAGAGCAAGACCAAAAACAAGAGACTGCCTACCAGTACTTGAATTGGATGGGGGATGGAGGAAAAGGTTTAGGGTACTAGAATCTGGGTTAAATTAAGTGGAGGAACAAATGAAAGCAGTACTGTTGATATCTACTCTCACCATCCCAATCTGCTAAAGCTTGAGATATTTTTCACATACATTCCTGAGAGTGACAATCTGACCTAAACAATCATTAATGAAGCAGTTTTACAATTATAACAAAAATGAATTTTAATTATAGGAAATGTTGTATGTAAAGGCAAAGATTATTGCCTATCAGGCTACATCCTACCAGCTGGTTCTTGGTAAAAGATGCCAAAGGAAATGAAGAGTGGGAATTCCTAAAGAAAGGGTATATTTGCTGCACGTTAATGGTACTTTTCCAATTAGTTCTGCTTTGGAATGATGTCACTTACCACTGAAATCAAAATTATCAGTACCACATCAAGGTAATGCATTATTGTTTTGTCCGGTTAGCTAGATATTTAGCTTGGATGTGACAGTTTTTTAACTTATCCTTCTCAAAGACCTTGGATAGGCAGATTTTGTTGCTTGAATATGTTTTATGTTGCCTATCGTTCAACAACTCTTGAGTAGAGACATTGCAATAAAATTGATAAAAATATAAAAAATAGAGACCAAAGATGGCAAGTGCAATATAATGAGAAGTCTCACTCTCCAGTGACAAAGTCCTGGACAGCTCTTTTAAACAACAACAGAGTGGGGGCCATCTGGATCTGGGAGAAACCTTGTTCCAAAGTGCTGGTGTGGCTCCAGAGAAGATGCACTTCCAAGGTCCTGAGAGATGACACTGACATTGTTTAATCAAAGAAACCTGCAGCACATCAAGCACATGCAAGATAGAGTCAGTTGGGTAGAAGCTAAAGGAGACAGGAAGTCTCTTAAACAGCCAGGCCTTGAAAGGAAAAAAGGATCAACAAATATTCTATCACAGTGATGGCGAACTTTTTTTCCTCAGCTGTTGAAAGCACATGTGCGTGACAACGCTCACGCATGTGCCAACACCCATAATGCAATGCCCGGCCCGACCCGGCCCCCCATGCATGCCCCTGTGCATGTGTGTGTGACCACCATTTTGGTGCTATCAGGCTTCTCTAAAGCCTCCTGGGACCAAAAATGGGCTGGGGGGGCACCATACCCCTTACCCACACCTATGCGTGCATGACCCTCCTCTCCTGTGCATGCGCACACGACCCCTCCACTCCCGTGCATGTGTACGCGTCTCCCGGCAGAGACCCAAAAATCAGCTGGCTGGCAGGAGGCGCGCGTGCATGTGAGGTTGAGCTGACCTGGGCAACGGCATAGATGGCTCCGCATGCCGCCTGTCCATAGGTGGGTTCCTACTGGTTCTATCCGGTTCTATAGAGTAGGTAGTGACTCCTCGATTCCTTCGGTGTCTCTGTGGATGCCGCCATTTTGGATTTTGCTTCTCCGCATGCACAGAAGCTATTTTTGATTGCTGCCCTCGTGCACGCTTGCACTCACTCAAGGCGCGACCCTGAGCAAACCGGCAGTAAGAAGATTCAGAACCCACCTCTGCACCTGTCTACTACAATATGGATAATATGACATTAGGAGCCTTCAAACATATTCAAGATACTTTTGCTATCTTTTCTTTTGGAAAACAGTAATCACAAAGTATGGTTTGTTTTCCTGGAGGAAGGACAACTGTAAGTTTATGACCCCTAATGATATAATTGGAATGGGATTGTTTCATGTTTTTTGTGCCTTTCTTGCTCTTGGTTTCCTTTCCATGCCTTTTCTTCTCCAAAAAGCTTTGATCATTGCTGAAAACAAATAAAAGTTCTATTTCAGAACTTTTATTTGTGCCTTCTGTAGGAATACGTGCATTCTCGGTGCCCTCTGAATCTGAATTCTAATAATTCTCTAGCTTCAGTTCCATTTATTCATTCTAAAAAGGCCAGCATCTAAATGCTGGCTGGCTGAAAAAGGAATAAAATGATTATTTCATCCCAGCTCTGTTTTGATTTCCGTCTTGCACAGCAGATTTTTCAGTATCAGATGGCCAATTGTGGTTTTTTTTCAAGAAGTCTATTAAATGCCATATGTGTTTGTTTATTTTGATTTGTTTCTATATTCTTTTTATGCCTTATCAAATATCCCAATCAGAAGGATGACTATTGTGTTCAATACAAATTCATGAGGTGTCAAAAACTATAGAATGGCTTCTGCTAGGAAAAATATAATTATTGGGAGAGCAATAGGAGTTTCAAAACTACCTTAGAAATGACATTTTCTCCTCCAGGGAACAATGTTATTCTAATCGTGATGGGAAGGGGAAGAAAAATTGTGCGTTAAGAGTTGGCGCAGCACACATTTGAGGCAGAGTATGGGAAAAAGGCATTCTTAACATAAGAAAGAGGAAAAAATCCAAATGGATAAAAGGAAGTGCCAACTAATCTGTTTGGGTTTTTTTCTGGCCATGTGGAAAAGGGGTACGTACTCCGATTAGTTTGCAAAACAAGATTTACAGGTCTGTTTTTCACCCAGCACGGCAAAAAAAAAAAAGCCACAGTAATTATAGTACATTATTTCTGGAAGGGGGAGAAAAAACCCGACAGCAGCAATAATTCTTTTTTTCCTTCTTCTTGCAGATATACCCTTGTGCTCACAGCCCTTTTTCAAAAAAGCTCTCCATTTTCTCCTTCTTTTTGTTAATAATTACTCCACTTGTAAGAAGTGCTAGTTTAAAATGTGCTGCAATGGACAGAAATGTGCTGACGGTTCAGATGTCAAACCAGAATCCTTAGAGTTAGGCTCTGGATCCCTGCTTCCTAGGCCATTACAGCTGGTCCTCAGAGGAGGGAACCATAGGGCACTTCAGTCCAGATGCTGTTGTCACGGATCAGAGGCTTCCTGCATTTGTTAACTCCAATGGTTCCAGAACAGAGGCCAGTGAGACAGCATAATTTGATCCGATAAAAAAGCCCCTCCAACCTTAAACTGGAATTAAAACTCATATTAATTAACATTTCATAATGTAACAGAAATGATCTGATGAGGTTTAGGGGGATCTTTGGCAATCGTGATAGTTTTGGCCATGTACAGAATTAAAGGCTTATTAAATAGGCCTGCCTACTTCGTTATCTTATTCTGAAGCTACTGCGAAGGGTTATTGACCCCTTTAGAGGTTCAGTTCCAGAGGTGGGTTCCTACCGGTTCTAACCAGTTCTATAGAACCATTAGTAACTCGGCAATGATGTCACGGAGCCGTTTCCTTCGGTGTCTCCGTGGATGCCGCCATTTTGAATTTTATTTCTGTGCATGCGCAGATGCTAATTTTTGCTTCTGTGCATGCACAGAAGCGATTTTTTTATTGCTGCGTGGGCGTGTGTGTGCGAGGCGCGACTCTGAGCGAACCATCAGCAAAACGATTTACAACCCACCCCTGTTCAGTTCTATGCCAGAATTTAACTTATAAATTTCCTGTTCCCATCAGTCTTGTAAGCATATTTTTCTGGCCTGCCTGCCTGGAAATAAAATGAAACAAGATGTTAATATCCGTAATTGGATCTCTCTCTCTTTATTTTTTGGGCACAATGATTTGACAGCTGATCTCACTTGGCTTGTCTGCTTTGGCTCTAAGACCTTTGGCCTTCCCCCAGCATAGCCATGTGCCCTTGCTTTCAAAGGACACTTTCCGATTGAACAGTGGTCTGAGGAGAGTCCTGAACATGAAGGCATCTTTAATACACAGGGCTATCCATTCCAAGCTGGGGGGAAAAAGAATCCAAAGAAGGGAGCACCGTGGAGCCTTGGAACTGCAAACTAAACAAGCACTTTGGTTATTTGGTGTTTGAGTGGCATGTATTTATAGCAATAGCAATAGCACTTAGACTTATATACTGCTTCACAGTGCTTTACAGCCCTCTCTAAGCAGTTTACAGAGTCAGCGTACTGCCCCCATCAATCTGGGTCCTCATTTTACCCACCTCAGAAGGATGGAAGGCTGAGTCAACCTGAGTCAATAATTATTTCTGAATTTGTACAATGACAGCATAAGCAAATACAGTTAGTCCTTGACTTACAGCCACAATTGAGCCCAAAACCCTCTCAAATCCCTCTCTTTGTCTTTTTTGACTGTCATTTCTGGACCCTCAACTTATCCTCATGCCCCGGGACCAGAATACTAAAGATGGTATGATGTTGGTTCAGGTATATCTTGTGTATACGGTAGCTATTGAGAGATTTTGGTAGCCTTGGCTTGGTCTTGTTATATAATGCATGGTGCTTTTAATTCTGTTTTTATCCGTTTGCTGCTCAGAGTGCCTTTGGTAGGTAGGCATGATGGATAAATAAATCATGATTTGGCAGTTAAGGCTTTTGTAGCTAGATGGATTGATGTTTACATTAAACAGGCAAACAAATGCCCCTTTTCAGGGGCTGTTGATGACCTAGGCATGAGCACGTAGGAGACACACAAGAAAATTTAAAAATCCCCTCCCTGGGGACTCCTTTGAAAATTCCACTACAAAAAGTATAACTGCAATTGCTAATTCCTTGGAGGGGCTGCATGATGGACACTGGATACAATTTTTCATCAGCAAAGCATCCAAGCTTCCACTCTGTGGAGTGCTTGAGTAGAGAGTTGAGAACTGACTGAGCAATTGAATGATCTGCATTTCTTTCACAGTTTTGCTAGCCAAGTGTTTGACGGGTGATGTTCAGCTGCAGTCTTTTGGGGGGGGGAGGCGGGGAAAGGAAAAACAGACATTGGCAAGCTGGTAATCCCTGCAGCAATGTGGCTATTTAAGAAACAAAATAAAACATGTGTTGAGAAACACACGAGAGTTTTTGATTCAACCGGACTTTGCAATGAGGCTTTCTGGCTTTCTAAACAGAACAGGGAGATTTGCCTGTCCACGTGCTGAAATCACCCACACGCTCAAACTCGATTTCATTGAGGGTTGCATTAGGGTTGTGTGGCATGGCCAGGGTCGGCGTGGCCATCCTGGCTAGGTGGCTCAGGATGCTGAGCTTGTCGATCAGAAAGGTCGATGGTTCGAATCCCTAGTATAGGTCTCCTGCGTGAGCAGGGGGTTGGACTAGATTATCTCTAAGGTCCCTTCCAACACTGTTACTGATTCTGATTTGCCAGCTCAACGTCACTTGTGTCGGGGGGGGGAGAGAGCTGTGGTGGCCCGAGTGCTGTGCCAGCGAAAACGGGCTCCCAAGCCCTGTTTTTAATTGCAACGGCTTCCTGCAATCCTCTGTCTGCGGCCCTCCTGAGTATTTCCTGGTAGAGGCACCAGGGGCCATCTTTTGTTGTTTCCAGGGCAGCCCCACAGGCCAGCACTAAGCATCCCATGGGCCAGGACCAGCCCACAGGCCTTGAGTTTGACACCCCTGTTTTAAAACAACTGCTGACTTCATCTCAGCTAGGTAGATCAGAGTATGCATCCAATGTTTTATAGGTCAGGACTACTTTTATTACAAAATTACAGTAACTGTAACATGTCTGAATGTGTTTTCCCCTCCCTTTGAATAAACTAGGGTGGGGCTGGTCTGAGACATTTTTTTCAGATTTCTTGGCCTGGTTAGTTTTGGCTTAGATGACAGTATTGGCTTAGATAAATATGATTGTGGGACAAAAGCTAACATTTTCAGAAGATAATATTTTAGGTATTTAGAGGTATGGTACATTTGACCACTAGACAATGTAAATGGATTCTCTGCGCCCATACTATGGCTTAAAAGACTGATATTGCAGTATTGGAAAGATAAACAAATGCATGGCTCAATTTATTCAGTGAGTTGAAGACCTGATTGTCCTTATGATCGGGTTACCTGTCCATGCAGACTTTGTATGGACGAGTATAATGAAATATGGTATTTAATTGTACAGATTACAGAAGGTTAAAAAATATAGTTTTTCAAATATATTAGAAATACAGTAAATGCATAGATGAATAATATTTGCAGTGGCAAACATATAGAATTATATATTGTTATTAATGACATGTCATATTATTTTTTGTCATATTTCTTTCGGTTTTTTGTGAAGCACTTTTTATGTATGCATCTCCATTACTATTATCCTTGGTTGTTTTTGCTTGTTTTTGGTTTTAATTAAAAAGCAATAAGATGCCATTAAAAAAAAAAGCTAGTTTCTTGGCCAGGGCTTATCTGACGGTTGCCTTGGTAGCGCCTCTTCCTTCTGTCCTTCAGGCCATTCCGTATTCCCTCTACAGCTCACATGTCTCCTCGATTCACTATTACAGAAAACAAATTAATGTCTTTGGTGTTTAAAATGTATTCTAAGTGTAGTAAAAAGTGCTGCCACAAACATCTGGGGAGACATACAACAAGTGGGCCAGGGCAAGCCAAATCATTAACATCTTATTTAATGTGAGGACTTTGCACCAGGCATGGCTGTAAAACTCTCTCCACTCTGCCTTTTTAGGCAGACTGAAGATTAAATAAACAGTTTTATTGCAGAGAATTAAGAAGTGATAAATATGAAATAGGGTAGTTCTGCCCATCTATCCACCAACTTTCCCATCCTCCCACCCTCCTTCTCAATTTATGTAGCCATCCATTTTAAATATATAACTCTGGGCCCACATCAGATTCCTACTGGTTCTATCTGGTTCTACAGAGCCGGTAGTAACTCATCGATGACATCATGGAGCCGGTTTCTTTGGTGTCTCCGTGGGCGCCGCCATTTTGAATTTTGCTTCTGCACATGCGCAGAGGCTAAGTTTTGCTTCTGTGTATGCGCAGAAGCGATTTTTTTTATTGCTGTGTGAGCGCGAACACTTTGCACGCGTGCACGAGTCACAACCCTGAGCGAAGCGGCAGAAAAACAATTTACAACTCACCCCTGGCCCACATGAACCTGACACAATATTATAAAAACGTTGGGATGCTTTCTTCTTCCTTTGTTGAGTGAAAAGACTGTGGGCTGCTTTCCCCCACTTCCTTGAATGTTTCTGCTACTGTCCCTTGTTTAAAAAAACAAAAATAAAACAGCTTTCTCTGGCATGAATATGAGTGGCTCCCTGCCCACCAACTTCAGCACTCTTATACAAAGGACTTTCTAGATACGGAGGAATAGAGCCAAATGGCTTAGGCACCTGTAAACAAACGTACTATGTTGTATTAAACACCTTAGCTGTGTATTTAGAGTTAGCAGTAAACAAATGTTAAATGGGAATAATCAGAAAGGAGATGAGTGTTTGGAGGAAACAAGTTGAATGAAGCTGGAAGGAAAGAGGGAAAGTCTAAAAGTGCAAATGTTGGATTCTACTTTAGAAGTAGGTCTGTGGGATACCATGTTGGCATTGGGGTTCCTATATTGTCTTTGATAGGTCTGTAGATTGTTAGGCTGGATTTTTCATGTGACATTGTAGAGTGCCAGCTGCTCACATTTAGATTCTCCAGTAGCCACTAACCTACCTGCCTACCAGACTTTTTAACGTTTAAAATACTTGTTTTTAAAACGGAAAGCTGACAGGCCACATATTGCACCGGACTCTTTATTTCCAATTATGATCCTCCAAAGATTTCTTGGAAAACAAGAGTGATAAGCAGCTGTAAATTAGTGCTTTGGGCTGGATGTGTGTGTGTATTTGTGTGGGACTTGTGCTCATAAAAGGACAGAAGTGAACAGATGCAGTAGCATATGCCCTGCCAGAGAAAGGGCTAGAAAGACAGCAATTGCATGCTGATAATTTTGTGTTCTGTCTCTCGTGTTGGTTTGTGAAAATCTTTTTCTCAGAAGTCCTTCTGCAAAAGTGTCCATGGCATGGTTCTTAACGTTCCAAATGTGCCCACCTGCCACCAACGTTTGCACCCCCGTAATAATCCTCAAACATTTCCTCATTAAAAGATAGTAGGTTGCCTTTAGTCAGGCTGAATTTTTTGAGTCTCCTGGTCTTACTGGCTGCAGAGTTCTTAGGCCTTCTATCCAGGACTTCTTCAGATCACCTAGGAGAAGGGTGTCCAACATTGGCAACTTTAAGACTTGTGGACTTCAACTCCCTGGTCTGGCTAGGGAATTCTGGGAATTGAAGTCCACAAATCTTTAAGTAGCCAAAGTTGGACACCCTGACCCAAGACTATGGGCAGCCATAGGAAGTTGAGTGCAGCAAGGGACAAAACATAAAAACATTGCGATGTGTTTGCTGGTCAATGACCAAAATCAAATGACCAACTGATATTGTGATGCAAAGTCCACCCATTACATATTTGTGTGTGACATTGTGGTGCAGGCATGAAAGGATGGAGCTTGTGTCATGATGTTCCAATGCACATTTTATTATTTTGGCATCTTTGTGGGTAACTGTGAATATCTGTGCTCAGCTTTAGGTAGATGAAATGGGGAGGTGTTTTGAAAGGGCAGAAATCCCAAACTTAACAAATATTGTGCCAATCCTCAAAGACAGCTGCATAATTGTACACCTTTGCACATGGGGACGATTTTGCAATATTTCTGCATACAACCAAAGAAGCTATAATATAAAATGTTTATTTGGAAAAGGAGAATATGGGGAGGAAAGGGGCAGTAACATTGATGATGTTCCAAATAAAATTAGTACAGTCTTGCCTAGTTAAACTAATTCCTTATTACTACCTTGAGTAAGCTATTGGATTTCTGTAGTTTTTCATTGCAGAGAGGCTAGCCAGAGATAATCTGAGCTGAATTTAATTAGATTGCTTTTGTCTTTTGTCTTATTTCCTACCTTAAATTCCTTTGCTCATTAGTTCTCATTCTTTTTGTGTGCTATGCATAAAGCACTCCTTAATAGTGGAATGGGCAGTTATGCACGATATGTGTAAAATTGAATTTCATTCCTCTCTCAACATGGAGTCAATTGATCAGATACTCTAGGGGGCACTGTTGTGCTATCCCAGACCAAGAAGACTCATAAATGCTGAAGGAATAGTTTATCTTGACTAAGTCTAAAAAATGTGGATGCCAGAAGGATTAGAAAAATAACATAGAGCTGCACATCCTTAGAAAAAGCTGATGGATTTGGGGTACGTCTAAATCTTATCTTTTGGATGTATTTTAAAAGTATAGCATAGGACATTACCCATGATCTGAATGGCAGGAAATACTTACTTGATATGTAAAACTGGGAGCAAACTTTTAAATATGAAGGAAAGTAGGATAACATTGATTCTAAGATACTTTCTTTGAAGTAATTACAATTTATGATTTTTCTGACTTCATAAAAAATTAGTATGATTTTCTCATTTATGTACACTGATAATTTATAATGAGATTGTGACATTGAAACAGAAATACAGAAGTACATATAATTATATATGCTCATATGCCCAGATGCAAAATTTGGGAATTATTTTCGTAATTTATATATGTATTCAGTTTATTGCACTACAATAGAGAGATTTAGCTCCCATTTTTCGTGAAAAAAACCTTTCCCCCTTTTCAAACTTTTTATCTTTAAAGCAGGTTTAAACTAATTTCAAGTTTATCAAACAGAAGACCCTTTCAAATGGAGGACTGATTCAATCAAGTGGAATTTATGCCTTCCCTATTTTTATTTCTTTGCAGAGAATGTGTGAGGGGGGGAGGCATTTACCTTACTTCATGTTGCCATTTTTCTACAAAGCAGCCATGTCTATCTACTTTGGTTCAGTAATTTCCAAACTACTACTGTCTTAGTTTTGCACTGTTATTAGAGTGAAGTCAGTGGTGCTGAAAATCATGGCAGATAGTAATCCTTCCACCCTTCAGGATCAAAGGATTCTCTTGTGAAGTTTTCCAGAATATAAGAAACTAGTAGATCCTTTCATTTCATTCAGGAATCATCCAAGATATCATTTTCCTTCACCTATGGAAGGATTGAAGCTGTGCTGGACTTTTGCAGGAAGCAAAATAGTCTATATGGACATTGATCCCAAGACACAGAACCTACTTTCCTGTTAGCATTTGATAATATTGCTTTAATAGGAGAATCCATGGATAGCAAAAGGGTTTAAATGGGGAAATTTGATGAAATTAATCCATGACCAGAGGTTTTAGTTTAATGATGGGCATAACTTGTTTCTCCTCTTCATAGTCACTCTTTCAAATTACAGGTGCCTCATCTTCCAAACTTCAGCTAGTTTCCAGAAGTATGAAAGTTTGTCTTTTAATTGGCAGCCTCACATAAACTTGTATTCCAGATCTATTGGGCTGATAGATCAATCACAGCAAAAGTTAAAGATGACAGGCCTCCTTCAAAAAACAGCACACAACATTGGATTGGATAAGTCAGTAGCAGGTTCTGTCTTTATAGTTTAATTAATTGCTTTCCCTCTTTGCAGCTTTCCTTCAGATAGTTCAGTGACTTTCTTCTCCAAGTGTAACAAAATAAAAGAATTTGTGCCTGTTATTGAGGAGGCAATCTGTTGTTCTAGACTGCATTAAATAACCTACTGTTATGATTTATTATGATACAGTTGTCTGGAATCACCCTCTATAAACACTGATGCTCAGCAATAAAAATGAAGCACAATAAATCTTTTCAGTAACATTAAAGTTACTGTCAACAACACAGAGAGTGCAGAACTTTAGGGTCCCAAGCCATTGGTGGACTTGACAATTGGGTTTGCTTTCAGGGTTTCCTTAGAGATCAAGACACACATTTCTCTTGCATCTTTTGGAAATATTAAAAATAAAAACATCTCCAGAATCAATATCAACTGCAAACATGAGGGGCATAATTGTCCTTGGTTGTGTGGGATGGACCAAGAAGTCCAGTTGAGCTGAACTCAGTTAGCAAGACCTGCATTTGTCTATGGAGATTCTCAGTCATCCAGGTCATAAGTTATCCCAAAGGTGCTTTTTCAAGAGGCAACTGGACTTCCTTGTTTTTCTTTGAAGGCATTTCACTTCTCATCCAAGAATCCAAGGAGTTGAAGAAGCTTCTTGGATGAGAAGTGAAACGTCTTCAAAGAAAAACAAGAAAGCCCAGTCGCCTCTTTTAAAAAAGCACTTTTGGAACATCCACCTGTATTATTAGATACAATTGCCTAGGCATTAAAAAAATTCATACAATAGAAGGAAATGGGCTACTGTGCATGATCAAGGAAGTACCTGGGTCAAACCATCACAAATAGTTAGTGATGCATGAAGACACAAGAGCAGAAATGAAAAGATACTGTGATAGAGAAAGAGACACTACATTAGGTAGGTACATCCATATCCAGATATAAATATTTATTTTCAGGATGGAAATAGGGATAGAAATAAGGAAGAAGGAATTTATGTACTTTGTGTTTTAATACAGACAAGCTACACACAGTAACAGCTCCTGAACTCATACTCCAACAAAAAAACATTCTCTTGTTTTTTTTTCAAGATTCAGCTGAGATATTATCCATTTCCTTTACCCTTATTCACAGTTCTCTGAATAAAAAGTATACCTCCTCAAAAATTGCACAAAAATATTTCCAATACTTGAATGGACTTTAATAAAAAAAATATATGGTACTATTCTATTTCCACTTTGGCATTTGGAAAGATTCTGGAGCCTCCCTTGCTAAAAAAAAATCATTTTGGTCTGATTCATATAAACTTGAATACTTTTTGAATTTAGACAAAGGGAACACCACTATGGAAATTGGCAATCTTTGCAGAGGCTGCTATTAGACGATATTTTATATATTTATATTAGACAACTAGACACAAGAACAGTTTTTTCCCGAACGCCATCACTCTGCTAAACAAATAATTCCCTCACCACTGTCAA
>JANHFT010001767.1:5441-18308 GCA_032467955.1 Pseudoxenodon macrops | reverse complement strand
ATGTACACTGAGAGCACATGCACCAAAGGCAAATTCCTTGTGTGTCCAATCACACTTGGCCAATAAAGAATTCTATTATCCTATTCTATTATCTATTATCCTATTATTATCCTTTCTTTTATTTCTTTTTAAGAGGCTTTTAATTAAAAAAACAGTAAAACCAATACCAATTTAAAACAACTGGAAGCTGATCCCTGGAAAGTAAAGAGACACCAAGTAGCATTTTACTTTATTTGCAACAGTGCTTTCCTACTCTACAAAGGCCCCATAAACCTTCTTAGGAAACAAAAAATGATGGATAGTCTCAGGGAAATATTATACTTGTGTGTATACTCAGCTGCCCAGTACAAAAGAAAGTTTATCTTTGAATCAGAAATAAAGGAAATAGCCTGTGAAAATAAGATTTCAGGAGAAAGGACTGCAGTCTTGACAATGGCCTGATAAATGAAATCTGAGTCCAAAGCAGGATTCTAATTTGAGGAAGTATCTTCAGAATTGACCCTCCCTAATTCTCTGTAAAGATGTGGGGGATGGGAATTACCTTCAAATTTACAAGATTCTGTTTTTGTACCCTTATAATAAAAGCAGTTTTAGTATTCTAGATAATCTATGACTCGCTGGATCATCATTGCAGAAATGTTTCCTTACCTAAGCAAAGAGACAGAATAACCATGAGTGGGCAAAAGTGCGATGGGAGCAGGGGCGACTTCCAACATCCTGCCAGTTTTTCCATGGATTTTCTTTGCTGGAAGCTGGCAGGCAGTATTGGAAATGGCAATCATGTGACTCCAGCTGACTGCTGCTGCTTCTTTCTTGTCGGAAGTACTGAGGCGCTTAGGCGGTGACACCACTGTTGCCCAGGGGATTCCCGGTTGGTGGCTCCTTTCATGTCCCTGTTAATTGCCCACTGAAGTGGTACCTATTTATCTACTCGCAATTACTCACTTTAAACTGCTAGGTGGGAAGAAGCTGGAGCAAATGACGGGAGCTCACCCCATCACACAGCAGCTTGTCAACCCAGCATCCTAACCATGTGAGCAACTGCGCTTCCACGGCTGACTGCAATGGCATGGTAGCAGTGAAGCAGCCACAATTTTGCCAAATTTCAATCCTATGGAAACCATGGTTCCTGGATTTTGGCATTCTTCAGATTAGCCCATTTGAGGTATGTTGATTGAAAAACTGTTGCAACATTTTGCACAGTCGGGGGTTAGAAAAAATCTAAACAATAGTTACTTAAACAACAAAGATGTGTAGAAAATATTTTTTAACTGGAAAAAAATGGAACATATGTAGATAAGTATTGTTGGTAGATTAAAAAAAAGTAGATTAATATAAAAAAGGAGGGAATGGTTTTATACAGTATATGAACACATACAAAAGCTTACATAGATCTGAAGCGGAATGACTGGTTATAATGAATTAGTTATAATTCATTTTTGGGCTCATCAAGAAATATTCAGCCATTAGCCATTGTTACCTAATAGAAGTACACTGTTCCTCTTTATCAGTGGAACTTATAAAAATATAATCATGAATTTTGGAATGAAGAAAGCTTGCTACTTTTCATTATTGGCATTACATGTTTCTATCAAGAATCAACTGATATGCAGTGTAGTCATATAATGTTGTTTTATTTTATTTTATTCCATTCATTTATTTCCATTCATTTAATGATGAAATCATTTCTTATTGAATGACCAATCAGGGTCCTCCAGAAAGTGGGAAGGGGGAGAGAAAATATGCAGTCCAGTGTGTTTTTGTTGCACTATAATTATGGATCAAAATTGCCTTGTAGAGTTAGTAGAGTAAACATGAAAATGTATGACTAAATTTTCCTGCCCAGGTCAATTTACATTTCTTAAGCATTCTGTTGTCATCAAGTCTGCTATTTTAACTACACCGATGTTTCTTCTTGGCATCTGTATGCAGCAGAGGGTGACAATGACTTATTGCTACACCACACCTCTTAGGATAAGGTTGTGAGTGAGAAATTACAAGGAACAGATTAATAGGTATTCAGCTCTCTTAGAAAATGGCTTTGTTGCATCTCACTTGGCATTGGCTTGAATAATTTTGTGTATCCTTCAATGAATGAAAGGTCAATGGACACTTGCCTTCACGCCCACCAGCAGGAGGAGTAGGAACAACTGATTCAGCCACTTAGTCATTGCTTGTATTGGGCCGAAACCAATGCCCAGGAATAGCATTGATATGCCTGACACATTATGTGGGTGGACTCTGAACTCACTAGGCATAATAGCTGAAGCAATGCAATTATTGTCCTTATCTTTCCTAGCTTTTTTCAGCTCACTAATTACTTCTGGTCAACAAGAAATGTTTTTGCTTTATTCCCCGCATTGATAAAGGGCCTAATCAATGGCAGAACAATTTCTTGGCCTTGCCTGTCCTGAACGTTTTCAAAGGATATTGGAAAAGAAAGCAATATCTTAATCAGCAAGCCAAATCCACCATGAACATTTCAGATAGGAAAATGCATATCTTATTGGCTCGAATTGCTCGTATTATAAGACTGTTCAAGCAGGAATAGCATCCATCCAGTGATGCATATCTCAGTTCCAGAAGTCCCTTGAAATCTAATTCTGTTCCCAGGACTGGGACTTGTGTGCCTGTAGAGCCTTTGTTATTTTATAATTGTACAAGCTTCTTTTTACCCCAGGATCTTATGTTTTATTGCTATGTTTTTTTATAGTATTAATTGTATATTTTCAACCCACCCACAGAGACTTTTGGAGTTGGCAGCTATAATAAAGCTAGTAAGTAAATAAAAAACGTAGCTTCTAGAATAAATTATAATTGGCTCTAAAAAACCCACTACACTACAGAAGTTCATAAATCATAATGGCTATATCACTTTAAAACAGAATAACAGAACGGGAAGGGAAGGGATCTTGGAAATCTTCTAGTCCAGGGCTGTCAAATTCCGGGCCCGCAAGCCGGATGTGTCACATGCTGGCCACACTCACGCCCGGTTTAGCAAAGGGGAAAAAAGTCCCGAGATGTCACGTGACGCTGCCATGACAACGTGAGTTTGACACCCCTGTTCTAGTCCAACCCCCTGCTCAAGAAGGAAACCCTATAGTGTTTTAGACAAATGATTGTCCAATCTCTTATTAAAAACCAGTGGCAATCTTTAAACTTTAAAATGTGTGGACTTTAGCTCCCAGAATTCCCCAGCTCGCAAGGGTGAGGAATTCAGGTTGAGGAATTCTGGCAATTAAAGTCCACACATCTTATAGTTGCCAAAGTTGGAGGGGGGAAGTCATTAAAATCATACCAATCCAAACCACATGACAATTTGCAGGTTTTCCTTTCTTGCACCTAACTATGTCAACTTCTTGTCTGCAATGTCCTCCTGACATTGCCCTCATATGATCCCTATCCAGTAGTGTTGGAAGGAAAATCCAGTCTGGTTCCAAGCCAGGAGAAAGATGCTGGAAACAAAATGGAGGCAGGCTGCAGGAAAGAAAATCTCTGTTTATTTTGTAGCCAGAAACTAGTGACAGCAGCATGTTTCTGGGGTGGCTGATAAAATGTGGTTGAGAGTAGGTGGGCTTTTATACATTCTTTGGGGCTTTGTGGTTGAGATGCCTGTTCCTATGCAAGAATATGTCCTGGGGCTGCTTTTGGCCTTTGTTAAGACTTTTCTCCTTTAGGGGAAATATTCTATCCTGCCTTTTTAAATATTAAGAATAAATCATATTTTAATTTGGGGAGGGTGGGGCTTCCAACAATAGCAAAGCAGCGTGATGTCCTCCTCAGCTGCTTCAGCATTCTCTCTTTCTGCCACAATTTCTGCAATTCAGATGCTCTTCGTTGATCATTTTGTTGGTGTAGTCATGTGACTCTTCAGAGTTGCGATTAGCCCAACTCCTAGTTATTTCAGAGTTGTATGTGTACACACCCATTCCCTTCTAGTTGCTGGGCACTGTTTTCCAGAACCTGGGGACAATCTGAACTTTCAGATTAGTTTCTCTGCTACACATATAGCTTCACTTTGAAAGAAAGCAGGGTTATGTACCTGAGTATCTGCCATATCTAGATGGCATGGAGAGTTCTGTATGTCCCTGCTGTGTTCTAACGGCCTTGGCTTTTGCAGCCCAGATATGATACCCCAAACGTTTAGCCCAGAAAAGAGAAGAGTTACAGAAGTGTCATCTAAAGGGGGAGGGAGAGGCATAATTGGTCAGAATCCCATCAAAGTCTTGTTAAGTTTTTGATTCCAAATATGTGATACATTTATTACCATCAACATTCTTTTCAAGCAGAAGAGTGATTTGAAACACCAGTGAGGGAGACCCTAGCCCTTTCATTTACATGATACTTTTTAGTATAAATCTATAGTCTAACTATAAAAAAAAATAGTACTTGTTTGTAAACTTCAATTAGCCAAAACAATGCTTCATAGCAGAACAATTTTTGGATCAAGATGCATCAAATCTATTAAGTTAAAAAACACATGAAAAATCTGGGTCCCATTACTTCCATGGGATTTAAATATCCAGCAACTTCATTTGTACTGGCAAAGCTGTTATTGCTACAACACTGCCACGCTGCTGTGATTTGCCATGGTCATGTGATCTTGATTTCCTGCCAGCTTCCCACAAGCAAAGTCAGTGGGGAAACTGGCAAGAAGCTGAAAATTGCTCCTGTTACCATTGCTTTTTTGCCCGACTGTAGTCATTCTGTTGATCTTCTTAAGTAAATTTAGTATTGAAGTTCATTTGCAATTATGGTTATTCTTCCATCACAATACACTACCAAGATCTCAAAAGATGACCCAATGGGTCATATGTTTTCTAGTCGCTTTTAAATATGGATTTTGTTTAGAAACAAATACCTTAGCTTAGTTTCCAACTGATTTATGTTTCTACTTTTATTTTCTGACTAGAAAATTATTTTGCTTGACTTTTAATAGATCCTGGGTTTGCAAGTCAGTGTAAAGCAAAAGGAGGGTTTGATTAATAATTTTTTATACTACTACTGGGTATTGGCTGTTCATCTGGCGTACTTCAGGGATGGGCAGTCTGGTGCCCTCCAGATGTTATAGTCTATACATCTCAAAATCTTTGACCACTGACTGTACTAACCAAAGATGATGGGAATCTTGAACTAGAAAACAACAGGTTTCTTCTCCCACCTGGCCTTATATCTATATAAGCTGGTTAGATTTAACAGACAAACAGTACTGCTGTTTGATATGGATTATGAGGACATAGTAGTAGTATATTTATGTATTTATATTTCCTATTTCTTAACCACCCATCTCCCTTGGATATTGCTAGTGTTTGATTGAATTTTAAATGTTTGAATAGAATAGAATAGAATAGAATAGAATAGAATAGAATAGAATAGAATAGAATGGAATGGAATGGAATGGAATAGAATGGAATAGAATGGAATAGAATAGAATAGAATAACAGAGTTGGAAGGGACCTTGGAGGTCTTCTAGTCCAACCCAATGCTTAGGCAGGAAACCGTACACCACTTCAGACAAATGGTTATCCAATATATTCTTAAAAACTTCCAGTGGTGGAGCATTCACAACTTCTGGAGGCAAGTTGTTCCACTGATAAATTATTCTGTCAGGAAATTTCTCCTTAGTTCTAAGTTGCTTCTCTCCTTGGTTAGTTTCCACCCATTCCTTCTTATCCTACCCTCAGGTGCTTTGGAGAATAGCTTGACTCCCTCTTCTCTGTGGCAGCCTTTTGCTTTAATAAAATTCCATTGACTCTAATAATTTTATACCAGGAATAATGGTGCCTGTAGATACCAACTTGCCTATGGATACTCTCCTTGTCTCTTTGCACTTTCAAGTTCCTTACAATTCTGACCATTTAAAAAAAAAGTATTTTAATTAAAAAAGAAGTAAGACAATTTCCTGTTATAAAGAAAGACCTCAGTTTCCAGCACCAACTTTTTTCTAGCAATGTGTTTGAGCTTTACTTTGACATTATAGATAAAAAAAAGTCTTAAGATTAAAAAAAAAAAAAAGGGATGGCTGGGGGTTATTTTGGAAGTCAGCTTATCTGTCAGAAAAGACAAAGGGAAGCTGGGAGTTGTTGGAATGGAAAGATCAGCTGTTTGGTATGTGGATGTTTGCTATAGTAACCGTTTACGGATAGGTGAGTTCCCTTGGTAGCCCTTTTATGAACGTCCACCACATCAGCTCAAAATTTCAGATGTATCCACCTGTTCAAAATGCTTTCAAACTTGGATAAGCGTGAATCCTGCCTAGTAGGAACAAAAGCAGTTATCACCAGTGTTTTAAAGTCTGACACATGCTCACTTTTCATCCGAGCTTAAGGTTTTGAAATTTTTGAAGTTGAATACGGAATCAAATCTCAATGCGGTTATTTCATGCTTCTCGTATTAGTTGTTACAGATATAGCTCCATTATAGTTGTTAAATTTCCACTGAAAAACAGAATGCCAAGAATGACATGCTGGATATTTCAGATGCCAACCTAAAATTCAAGCTGCCAGATGGAACTAATATGTTCAATAGATCATTACCGTTGAAATGGAAACATTTTTAATGAGCATTTCAAAGCTATCCATCTCCCCTTTTGGAGTTTATTAAAATGTTGTGTTTGAAGTGTCCCAAGGACAAAAGGATTGTGTGTTTTTGTTTGCTTGTTTCCTTTTTTTAAAGTGTTTTTTAATGGGGGAATCTTAAATCTTGAAAGATTTTTTAAAGAAAAAAGGAAATATATGCTGTGAATTTTATTTAATTGATTTTCAAAGTAAAAGCTATGCCTTTAAAAAGGCTGATTAAACTGGAAACATCTTTAGAGCATTGGTTACAAGCCATTCTTTAGTTGGCTTCAGAAAAGGTCATCCTCAATTTGTGACTCAATTGACTCCAAAATTTATGTTGCTAAGTGAGAAATTTGTTAAATAAGTTTTGCTGCATTTTATGACTTTTCTTGCCACATTTGTTAAGTGAATCACTGCAGTTGTTAAATTAGTAACATGGTTGTTAAGTGAATCTGTTCTCCCCATTGACTTTGCTTGTCAGAAGGTTGCAAAAGATGGTCACTACAACCATCATAAATATGAATCCGTTGTCAAGGACCCAATTGTAAATCACTGCAATGGTTATTAAGTGTGAAAAATGGTCAGAAGTCACTTTTTTCAGTACCTTTGTACGATCACTAAATGAACTGTTGTAAGTTGAGGACTACCTGTACTGAGAACTTTCTCAATAATTTAGGACTTCTAAATATCAGTACTATAAGCCTTGATTTGATGATGATTGCTAGTATTGATTTGTTCTTCGTATTTAACTCAGAAACATTAGAAAAGCAAGAGTGATCAAAGAACAAATTGCAGTTCCATTAGCGAAACAATATATTAAGTGAACTGGGCACAAGTGCGCTAATCAGAAATGTAGAATAGAATGTGCTACAGAAATGTAATACAAACGTACATAAATTGAGGATATAACTTTGATAGGAAAACCAAATTGCCCAATATTTTCAGTGAGGACAGCAACTGATCGCTTTAACCCTGAGGTAAATGTCTCCTTGTATCCTTTCAAAATTGACTTTTGTCAGTGTCTTTTGTTCTTGGTTTTGTAGTTTGTTCAATTCTGACATGTAAAACACTTCTAATGATTCATAATATAAAACCATGTGCTAGAAAATGTCTCCATAGCTTGTTTGCCACACAGCCCATTCTGTTTTAAAAAACCTGTTAAGGCTCCCACTCATCTGGAGAACTGAAGTCGTAGACTGCAGGGAAAGGGAGAATCTGCTGTCATAATGCTTTTTCATTTAAGAAATTTGTTAATGGGATGATGTTATAATAGAGTTCATTCATTCCATCTTCTGTGTGCCCGAGCTTATCTCAATTACTCTTATTAAAATTAAATTCCCAACCTCCTGCACAGGAAAGGTCTCATAATTGTTCATATGAATGTGAATCTGCTTGCATAAATCCACAACCGTGATGGCGAACCTATGGCACATATGCCACAGGTGGCACACTGAGCCCTGTCTGTGGCCATGCCAGCCGTCGCCCCAACCCAGCTCCACCGTACATGTCCGTGCACTGCTCTTCAGGTCTCGGCCATGCATGCGCAGGGGGCAGTGTCTTCCCTGATCTCCACGGATTCCCCCCAGTGCACCCTATCTTTCTTCTCCATTTCTGCCACCCGTGCCTTCCCTGATCTATGCAGTCCCCCCAGCACGCTCTCCTCCATTTCTGCGGCCCCTGCATTCCCTGATCTCTGCAGATTCCCGCCAGCGCTCTCTACCTTTCTCCATTTCTGCTGCCCATGCCTTCCCCAAACTGAAAACCAAAATGGGGTGTTGGAGTGCCATGCGATGCCCCCCCCCCCAATTTGGGCCTGGAAAGCCTCCTGCACCAATCTGGAAGCCAAAACGGGGTGTGGGGGTGCTGCCCAAGGCCCATCTGCACCCCGTTTTGAGCCTGGAAAGCCTCCACCAACCTGGAAGCCAAAATGAGGCACAGGATACATTTGCAGTGGTGCATATTACTTTCACTTCCTCGAACTTAAATATTAAAATTGAGACCAGCTCTAATATTTCACAGCAGAAGTTTCTTTGAAGTTTTCTTCAAAGAAAAAAACTAGTCAACATAAAGTTCTTCATGTGAATTTAAGAATTCTATTTTCAAAAATATGTACTCCTGGGTTTTTTCCATGTCTAACTTACGCATGTGCAAATTCCCACATCTGCTTATTCTTGCTAATCACTTGTCTGCATAATACCTCAATAAATCTAGCTGCAGTGGGAGAAAGCATCCAAAAACAGTCTCTACAGGCATTGAATGCATAATGCCCCTCATTGAGAAGCCAATGATGGAAATAAGGTGGATAGGTTTACTTTCACCATTCTGTTCAGCTAAGAACTGGGTAAATTTTTAGTATGTATTTTAAGTGAAATGAAGCCGCTCCCAAAGCACTTTTTAAAAAAATGTGTTTGGATTTATTTGCAAATTGTGTCTTGCTTAATTTTGTTCCAGAAAATTGTTGTCTGAAAGTATACAGATTTGATCACAATAATTTTTTAAGAGTGAACATGCAGGCTTTATCACTAGGATGCATCTTATTTTTCAATAAATTGGGTCATTAACTTGGTTTCTCTATCTGTTCTATTCACCAGTTAAAAGTTGCAAAAAGTTATTTACATTGCTAAACAATACCACTAGGACCTCCAAGATGATAGTATTATCATGTGTAAATAAAAAGTAACTCTGCATTTAAAGTTAACGATACATTGAGTAACTTTGATTTTCATAAAATGGCAGCATGGGAATGTATCAATTGTAACAATCCAATTCTGTTGTGACTCACCTTTGCCTGCTCACTGTGATAATTGATGAATGCTTATTGCACACTTGAGAAAACCGAGATGATACAGTTTTGTATTTATATGCAAATAGGAATATTATGCTGCTTGCCTATTCAGTCCAATTGTTTCCAACTTATCCATATGGATACTGAAATTGTGGATGTCAAAGCTGTTTTAAAAGTTTAATGTTTGAAATTTTGTGACTCATAGTATTGGAATTTGGACACCTATTGTCCCTATGGGGGGGGGTGAAGGCTCAACTGTTAAAGACACTGAGCTTATCATCTGGAAAACTGACAGCCTAGGTTCGACACCAGAATGCTACTGTGATGGAGTGAGCGCCTGTTGGTTCAAAAGCATGCAAATGCAAGTAGATAAATAGGTACCCACAGGGTGAAATTTAGCAAGTTCTGACAGGTTCTGGAAAACCAGTAGCAGAAATTTTGAATAGTTCGGAGAACTAGCAAACACTACCTCTGGCTGGCCCCAGAGTGGGGTGGGAATGTAGATTTTGCAATATCCTTTCCCCTGGAATGGGGTGGGAATGGAGATTTTGCAGTATCCTTCCCCTGCCACACCCACCAAACCATGCCCACCAAGACACACCATGCCCACCAAGACACATCCATAGAACCGGTAGTAAAAAAAAATTGATTTCACTACTGGGTATCACTTTGGAAGATAATATCTGAGTGTTTCATATGCCCCAGTATATAGCCATGCTGGCCACATGACCCTGCAAATATTGGCTCTCTCAGCTAAGAAACTGAGATGAGCACTGCCCCTAATCTTGGACATGACTGGGCAGGGGAATCCTTTACCTTTTTGTCCCTTACATCTCCATGAACAATGTTGTTGAATGAAGATTTGTGAAAGTTTTAAATGGCCATGTAGTCATCCATACCAAGTCAAAGGACTAGTGATGCTATAGCCTTTACTATACATAGTCTACTGTATTCCATAAACCTTTGGTGGATCATGACTTGCTTTGTCAAAATACACAAAAACACCTTTCATGTAGTAATACATTTGTTAGCTTTTAAATTGCCAGAGGGTTTAATCCAGCATCAATCCCTCTGGAAAACTCAGTAAATTAATGAGCTGCTAGCTTAACTGCCCCTCTGCAGAAAGTTATTTCTATGACCACGCCAAGATACATACTGGTTTTGGATCATGTTCAATGCATTTATTTCAGAAGACTGCATGGAATAAAAAACATTACCACAAGGCTGGATACTTTTTGTCCGAGGTGATGAAATGTAATGGAGAGATTAGCATTCCTATGGAAATACCTTCAAACAGGCAACTGAGATTGCATTTGCATCCGATTCAATGAAATGAAATGAAATCAATATTCCTTCCATCAGTTTCTATTTGCATTTCCACAAAAATACATTCACCGAAACATGGCATATAGAAGCAAGAAACCAGTAAATGACAGTAGGGGGGTATTATTAAAGTTGTCAATGGCAAATTTGATGTCACTCTGCAAATCATTATTCCACACCAATATAAATACTTCCAATAAACTTTTCACTTTTTGCCAGATAAAAAATTACTTTGTCCTCTTTACAAATGCACCATTTTCAAACTAGTGGAGCTAATAACACATGTGGATTAAGCAGTAAACTTCAGAACATAATTTACTTAACCATATGTTAAATTTGTGCTAAAACATTCCACCTACAAAAAAATGACAGAAGTAACCTGTCTGGGAGGTGCTTCTGTACAGGAAGACTTTCAATTTAATGTACTATATACACCACTTTTTTAAAGATCAGTTATAGGTCCTTTATACAGCAAGAAACATTTTATATATTATACAAGATGGGAAATGTATTCTGTAATCCAGACGTTAAATAACATAAAATGAGTGAGCACGTGAATATCTATAGAAAAGCCTAACTCTTCATAGTTAGAAAGAGTCTACATTACTGTCAGAATTGAACCATGATTTCCACAGGACACCCGTGTTTTTGCCAGACATACTGCTACATAAGTGCATACTATAAATCAACACATTAAACCTCAATCCTTTTTTGGCATTTAACTGTACATGAACACTTTGTGCTTATTTTGACTGTGCAGCTTAATATGTGTTGCTTGATATATATATAGAGAGAGAGACGGAGAGAGAGAAAGATGGAATGGGGAGAAGAAAAGAGACATTTTAAATACTTTTAATAAAACTATGAAATTAAACTATGTCCTAAAATTTGGGAGATTGAGCAGCTGAGGGGGTGAATTGCACCTTTTATTGAAACTGGCATCTCGTAGGAAGAAAATACTTCATATTTTTAATACTGAATCAATAAAAATAGCAAGTCTGATCTGTTGGTACACCCTGGATTTCACGAGACACTAATAAGGTGCTGCCCTTCATCCATTGTGGATTTTAGGAGTAACAGAACTAAAAGATTAGTCCTTTTTCCTGGGGAAACTCAAGCTCCATGGTATCTGTTTGTCTCTAAACACTCAGTGTCAGACTGGGACTCTTCTTAATTTGGCCCCTTTAAATGGGCAGCTGTCAAGTGACTTGAGAGGCCTGCTCATTTAAACATGTAGCAAAAAGGATTAGAAGTCTTATTCATTTCTATTGCAGCTTGCTGGATTTGGGGGAGCATATGCCAAATGCAATTGCAGAGATCTAAGCAGTGCGTGTATTTGCCTATTTGTACAGATTGGTTTCCCCTTGAGTGATGATGCAAAAATAATATGAACAGCAAAATTCAATCTTGCAAGTAGGACTGGCCCCACTTGCCAGGATGTAGGATGTTTTCAAATCCTGCAAAATGTATTCAGTCCAATAGCTGAGTTGTCTTCATTCAAACATTTCATAATGGCGCGTTTGCCGTACACGAGGAACCATATCTATAAGCAGTCTGAAAATAAAAACAAGCCCAGATCAAGGGCAACAGTTATACATTGCAAAGATCCAGCCATAAATTTCTGCATGTTTGAAAGCATTCTGCTAATCCAGGAGTCAAATTGCACCACATTTGCACATAAGGCAGCCTTCACTTCCTGCCACTTCGGACTGGAGTTGGTGCCCTCCATGCTCAGCCAAAGAGCCACCGGGAATGGGGGATGACAAGAAAAAGCTTTAGTGCAGGAAAGAAGCCATGTCCTGTTAAAACCCTCCTAAGTGAGCAGCCGCCCTTTAGCAATAGCAATAGGACTTAGACTTCTATACTGCTTCATAGTGCTTTTATAGCCCTCCCTAAGCGGTTTACATTGCTCCCAACAATTTGGGTTATCTTTGCTGTGCTTTGACGCTCACTTGAAGAGGGTCTCCCTGTGTGTTCGCATGCTCCCAGCTCAGCCACAACCAGTCAGGGGGTCATGAGAGCGGTGGAGGGCCGCCCGAAGGGAGGGGGAGAGAGACATACACACACATGCAGAGAGAGGGAGAGACACATAAAGAGACATATACAGAGTGATACATAGAGAGGGGGGTGAGAGGGGAAGAGAGGGAGAGGGACAGAGAGATATACAGAGCGACAGAGACACAGAGATACAGAAAGAGG
>JANHFT010001765.1:219552-241008 GCA_032467955.1 Pseudoxenodon macrops | reverse complement strand
AATATAATATTCTGCCTCCTTTAATATTTCCCAGGATATTTCATTTTCTAGGAGAGGGGTGGGTGGGTGCTAACTTCATTCAACACGAAGCAGGAAAAGAAGGTGCTCTATTTGCTCTTGGGGACAGCTACAGGGAAAATGGGGTACAGAGATCCTTTTTTTAAAGAGGGGGCTGGTCTTTGGTGTGGGCTTAGGGGAGTTGTGCACATGCTGGTTCTAGTTTGTGACTTAATTGTCTTCCTTATGTCTGTTGACTTGCCTTTAATTATTTATTAATTATTTATCTTGTTACATATGTATGAGATAACAGGAATAAGTATAAGCATGGGTATTAATACAGGAAATGGATATGAATAAATGGGGACAGTAGGACAGGTTTGGAAGGCATGCTGGTGCGCTTATGTACGCCCCTTACAGACCTCTTAGGAATAGGGTGAGTTTAAACCACAGTAGACAGTTTAAGGTTAAAGTTATGGGGGAGTTGAGGATGTAAAAACAGACTCAGGTAGTGCATTCGAGGCATTGACCACTCTGTTGCTGAAGTCGTATTTTCTGCAATCAAGTTTGGAGCGGTTTACCTTGAGTTTGTCTCTATTGTGTGCTTGTGTATTATTGCAGTTGAAGCTAAAGGAGTCATTGACAGGTAGTAGACTGTAGCGGATAATTTTGTGTGCTGCGCTTTGGTCAGACCATAGGTGGCATAGTTCTAGGTTGTCCAAGCCTAAAATTTCAAGCCTGGTGGCACACAATATTTTGTTGCGAGCAGAGGAGTGAAGTACTCTTCTTGGATGGTGTTTGGATAGCTTATTTGTGGGTGTGGGGAAGTGTGTCTGAATAGATTCTTTGTCTGGTTAATTACCAATACTCTGGCCCAGGTACTTGGTTTTGGTACTTGGTTTTGCTATTGTCAGTTGATAGCTTAGCAGAGGTACAGTTTAACAATTTATTGTTAAAATGTACCTCCCACAGTTTCTGGTCTCAGTGAATCATGGATTTGTGTTAATGGTTAAGGGATAGCTGAAACAGTGAGAGAAATAAAGCTAAATTTGGAATAAAGAATCTCCTATGACGATGATTGATTATTAAAATAAAATTCTTTCCAGTACAGATAATATAAATTGTGAATACTCAGTGACTATTCCGAGTATGATTGAAAAACAACAACAACAAAAAACTGAGTGAAATTTCTTGCTGCATTATCAATAATCAATATTTGCACAGCAGTTCAGGAAGCAGAATAGCTTACATTCTGAGTATGCATCAAACCTGGATGAACTCTGGATTTCAAGGCAATTTGAAATAGATTTTTCATCTCTGCAGGTGACTCACACTTTATCAGCTTTGGGTCTCTATGATTTGTATCTCCAGAGCTTTAGGTTCTGTAAAGGATAACAACTTGGGAAAAGAAAATAAGAATGGCCTTTGTTTTGTACCAAATCATAATAAGCAAAATATAAGTATACCATTGACATGTCTCCTTAGTTACTGATAATTTTAGCTTAGGCAAAAAAAACTGGAAATACAGTGTTGCAAAATGAACTGAGTTATATGAATTTGGGCTGTGGAAAGCTATTGTTCAACAGAATCTGAACAATTACTAGTTCTATTCCTGCCATAAGCATTTTCTCTGTTGGTTTTCCAGTAGATGGAAGAGGTTTCAAAGAACTTTAAATAGACTGTTTCAGTTAGCCTAGAAATGTACTTGAGTTGTTTCCCTTTTTTTAAAAAAAAAGAATGGTTTAGGAATAATTTACAAAATATTTCATTTAATTCTCGATAGGCAAAGGAAAATAAAAAAATATGCAAGTGTTTCTTAGCATAGGAATGAATTCATTATAGAATGCATGGGTTGAGAAACTATTTACATCTATGCATTTATTCCCTCACATCATATCATACAAAGTGCATAAATTAAACTACAGTCCTCAAGTCACAACCACACAGCTGGGAACAGAATTTCTGTTTCGAAGTATATAATCTATGCTATGAGTTTGGTTTTTACCTCATTCTCTACCATTTGTTTGATTATATGTTAAAAAATCTTCATATATCAGTGTACTACCTAAGGGGGGGAAAACATGGCACAGTCTTTATCAATCCTGTAAATGAGAAATTAATGAAATAAATGTATTGCGGTATCAAAATTGTGACAAAAGCAGCACCACATGACTTGATTCTGTCAATTCCTTCAGCTCCTTTCTTATGGCTTTCTTTCCATAAGAAAACTTGTTGTTTGAGGAACTTGGGATCAAGATTCACATTTTAAAAGTTTTAGATTTTCACCTGATCTTTCAACATAATCCAGGCAACATAATTTCAATGAGAAAAATCAAGTGATGCTCAAACTGAATGTATTTTAACTAAATGTATTTTCTAGAGCATGTAGAAATGTATTTTTTTTAAACTGGATTGAGCTACATTCCCCAAGATTTTACAGGGTAAAGCAAATGACTCAGCTGCCACACTTGAACATCACTTCCTATTATTCATTTGGTCTAATCTGCACAATCCAGGTCATTTTTTTATCTCATATCATTTTACTTATAATTCCAGAAAAAAACCTCTTCCACTCTGAGGTAATCAAAGTACTCTCATACTAGTCATGTCTCACAGATAATCTGGAGTCTGGGAAAAGGTCTATAGCAATCTGGAAAGTTAATGGATTCATACAAGTGAGACCTTTCCTAATTAATACAGGAAGATTTATTTTTAATTATATGGCTGCCTCTCCACAAAGCAACTCTGGGCAGCCAACAGAATTTAAAATGAAAACAACAATATAAAATAGCTGTTAAAAAACAAACAAACCACAGTGTAGGAAGAAATGTCCATCTAGATTCAGTTCTAAGTGGGGGGGGGAAGACACTGGAAACATGGAGACTGTTTGGAAAGATGGTTTAATGGTGGAAAGCAGGACCACATGGTTTGAGGTCCTGGAGAAAAAGGGGAATCACATGCTTCCAGATGTTGAGTGAAGGAAAAGAAGGGCCTTGCTGAGAGTCCCGGGGTTTTTTATACACTCTGTTGGGCTCCACCCCAAACCTCCCTGTTCCTTTGTAAGAAATGCACTGATTTGCTGTCAGACTCCCATGGGGCGGGGATCTTAGCTAACTCTGTAGGCTCACTCAGGCCTGGTTGGATCTTGATGTAATCTCCATAGGTGCCATGAGTTCTGCTGCAAGGTGGATGGAGTGATAATCCTATCATGTCCTGAGGGCCATGACTTAATCCCATCCCCCTGGAGCTGAAGGAAGGAGGAGGCAGAGAGCTACAGGAAGCTGTTTTGTCTTTAAAACATGTTTCTCTTTTTCTGTCATCCAGGGAAATATAATATTCTGCCTTTTTAATATTTCCTAGGATATTTCATTCCCCTAGGAGGGGTGGGTGGGTGCTAACGTCCTTCAACAGCTTAGAAGAAAATGACATATCAGCTGAGAATAAAGAATCTCAAAGCAACTTTAAACCACCCAGGCCTCACGAATGTTCCAATCCCCTTGTCCAACGGACATATTTTTTTCCCTTTTGAAAACTTATTTGATGTGAGATTAAATGAGCAGGATTCACATATGTTCCCCTATAAGCTTTTATTAGGTTGATCCTCAAAGATTCTGGATGCTTACAACAGTGATCTATATCGCTTTTACATGTTCTATCAAAGATAATCCATCGATTTGATTGATTTTGTTTATGTGCCATAAAGTCACTGTTGACTCCTAGCAGCCACATAGATAGATCTTTCCCATGACAGTCCCTAACCTTTTCTTTCAAGTCTCCCAACAGTGCATTCATCGCCACTGTAAGAGAGTCCATCCTCCTTGCTGCTCATCAGTCTCTTTTCTTTCCTTCCAGTTTTTCCAGCATCCAAGCCTTTCCAAAGAGTCTTTGCATAATGTGTTGAAGCCAGGATAATTTTAATCTAAATCTGTCTCTTTAAGAACAAAAAAAAAAGTTCTGTGATAGACAATACATACAGATGAATATTGATATAAACAGAAATCTTAGCTGAATTTTCACATGAGATTTCAAATTTCAATAGGAGAGCTCTAAAGTGTTTTAATAAGAATGTAGACAACACAGATAACTAATCTACAAAAATATTATCTGAACCATATATCAAAAGTCAACAAGAAATTGCAGAGTCTTAAATTATGCAAAAAGTTATGCAAAATAAGTCCACAAAGTTTCAAAACATTTATGCCGGAACTATCATAAATAGCTGTTAATTATTTAGGTAAATTATATAACACTTTACATAATTTGCATGGATTCCTTTGCATTTGCATACTATATCTAATAAAGTATATTCTATTTTAGCAAAGAGTTCCTGCATCAACCAATAAAGCTGCAAAATGCTTGGGAATGTTAGTCTCTTCTCTCAAGTCGACATCTCTGGTGTTAAATCGTTTGAACTAAAAGCATGTCTGATCAATTGTCACGTGATAGTTTATTCCGGCCTTTTGGGATTTTATTTATTTATTTATTTATTTTTGTCTGTACAACTGGTTAACAATTAAATGGGAAATTAAATGTGAAAGACATTTGCAAATCTCCACAAATTGTGACTTGTTTTGAATGGTCCACTCTCTTTTAAAGTCGAGGTAAATATGTGGACAACCAAATGATGGAAGATGAAGAATAGAAAGTACCACTGCTGAGCATTTTCAGATGTCTTCACAGAGGATACAGTGGCTCTAATATCTCGGGGTATGATTACAATGACTCTAGAAAGATGATAATGAAGTTAATGGTCCCAGTTGAGAGGAAAGCAATAAGCAACTTGCCATCCCCCAGGATGGAAAACATTTTCCCTTCATGGATTTTGCCAACTGAAGAATATGCATTTGATTATTGTATGTGTTTGTTGCTCGGATTTACAATCCTCTCTGCTTTCTATTTTTTTTTATAGGCAATGTAATGCCATCTTCATCCTGAATAAGCATAGTTAGAAATAGTTTTGATAAAATGAAATAATCGGAGACTTGTTCTGCTATTCAGGGAACGGAGAGAAAAACCGGGCAAAATAGGATTAGGTGGCATTTGTGTCTTTCTCAAAAGGCGGCAATATGATTAGCCTTCAGAACAGACACGGGTGTTTTTAAACTGTACATTGGCTGGTGTACAAAGGATGATGTTCAGCTTGTGAAATGCTGTTTGCCATTCAATTTGTGATGCCCTTCTCTTTTCAAAGAGAAAACTCCGGCCTGATTCTCAAGTGACTATTCAATAAACAAAAGGTCACCTTGATCTATCTTGATTTTGAATTGGCTTCTTCATGTGTGCCACATATTAATATCATTATTAAGTATTACCAACTGTGAGATCTTCCTTAATGATTGATTGAGATGTCACATTAAACTATGGATATCACTTAACTGTTGTTTGGCATGAAGCAAACATCCGCAACAAAGCCATATGATTTCCTGATGCTGAGAAACTAGAATAATAACTGATCTGAAAATGGATGACAAATCATTCTTTATTCAGTTTTTTATCCTGATGTATGAAGTGGCAAAACAAAACTGCAGCTATTGTATTACATATAAAAGGTTCTACACAATAGAGCAGAGTTTAGCAACCTTGGCAGCCTTTAAGATGCATAGACTCCCAGAATTCCCCAGTCAGCATGCTTCTGAAGATGAAAATTGTTATGTAGGCTCTCTGTCATGTCTATACTTTTTACCAATTTGGAAATGCAGTTTTCTGCTGGAAATAAATAAATAGAACATTTTAATGAGATGTGTTTAATTAAAGCAAACTCAAGTGCAAAATATCATTTGTTAACTAAATGTGCACAGAAATGTGTATATTGGAAGAAGCATTCATGAAAATTTTATTGGAAATGTTGCCAAACAAAATGGATTAAACTAAAGGTGGAAAAGTAAAATAAAAAGATAAGTGAAACTGAATGTTGAATTCCTTGTGCGAAATTGAATTCCTTACGTGTCCAATTACACGTGGCCGATAAAGATCTATTCTATTCTATTCTATTCTATTCTATTCTATTCTATTCCTAGTCTAAGAAAACCTAAACTGAAAACAGATAAGTATCTCTAACATTTGATTTGGTGAATTTTTATCAACCCATTCCACAATATATATCTGCTAGGTCGCAAGGTTTGTCATGAAGCTGGTGATCTGTTTTAATTCAAAGAAAAAATAGATTGCAAAAGAAAAGGTATTTTTGTGATTATTTCCTTAGAAATCCTGGTATTTAGTGATTAAAATTATCTCTTCCCTATTCTTTCAACACAATTGCAGGAATGGCATTTTATTTATACTTCTTTAAAAAAGCCTCAAAACAAACACGTTGTAAAAACACTTGCTTTTGAAAAGTCAGAAAAACTTTATATCTAGCCCTTGTACTATAGAAATGTATCATTCATTAATGTTGTAGATGGTTTCAAGGTCTTCAATTAAAATAGCATAAATTGTAAACACTCTGTGCAGTGTACAGTTTTGAATAATATAGGGAAACCAAGAAGACCCTGGTACGATCCCTGAGGTCCCTTATATGACCTTAAACTATTTTGCAACTTAATCTGCATTATAAAATGGAGATGACAATAGATGCCACCTCAAAATCCCTTTTTAAAAGATGAAATAAAAAAGAAATAATATTTGAAGGTCTTCATCAATTAATTCCAGTAATAGAGACTAGCTGCCTTAGTAATACCTATTAGGGCTGTGCAAAACTCAGTTTGAAGATTTGGTTTGAGGGCAATTAGATTAAGTTATTGCTTTAAATTGCATTTTCTACTTGAATCTACAAATCAATTTGATAGACCAAATCTAATCAGATGTTTTCAAATTGATTCAGATATTTAATGGATTTTTGTCTATATGTTTCTATCTAACCAAATCTTTTGAATTGATTGATTTACCAGTTTGGGTCACCAAAACAAATAGATTCAATTCTTTTAACTAAAATGCAAATTTTAATAAGATCTTGGATTGATTTGCACATCTCTACTCTATCCTATCACAGGCAATTGACAAGAAATAACAGCTTGGTTGATCTATTTGTAAGAGCTTGGAACCTTTCTACTTTTTAAGCTTTTGCTCCAATGGGCCTCTTGGATACAGCATTACAATATTCTCTACATGGGACTGCTCTTTAATAGTATTCAAAAGCCTCAGCTGGTAGAAAATGCAGTGACATGAGTATACAGTATATGCATGCCTCTAAAATGACATATATTACACCTCTGCTTTATGAGCTGCATTGGTTATCAGTTTGCTTCTGGGGCTGCTGGTTTTGATCTTTAAAGCTCTTCATGGCATGGGGCTTGGTTACTCAAGGAATCACCTCCACCTGATTGCCCATTATTCTTTTGCCCAGCAAAGAGGTATGCTACAGATCCTATCTGTGAAGGAGTTACATCTGGTAAGCCTCTTCTATTATGGCTCCCATCTTATTGAACATCATTCCCCTTGAGGTGAGACTGGCTCCTTTTAACTAGTGTTTTTAATTGCATAATACTTCATAATTGTTAAGTTTTTGTGATGTGTTTATATTGTTCACCACTCAGAGACATGTTTTGTGAGATAGGTGGCTATATAAATATGATTCAATTGTCCCAGTAATTTGTCATGGAGGAAAATTTATTATTCTATTGGTTTACCTTAATACCAACTAGAATATCGTCATGTTTCAAAATGTCTGATTTTAGTGAGTAAGAAGAACTTGTTCCTAATGTATCTTCATAACAGAAGGGACAGAAATTTTCTTCATTGTATGGAACTCTTCAATCCCTACTCTCTTCATAACAAGCTGTACTGTAACGTTGAATCCCTTTCTTTCAAAGGCTGACTGTGCAGTGTGTACTGGTCATGAATATTGTAATGTTTCACTTCCTGTACTCACTGGGAGCTATACAGTATGATTCTTGAGGTGACTTTTAACTCTTAAGATTCTAGCAAAAAACTTTTTTCAAGGTTTCATTCTTGTATTGCATCATATTTTGTCCTCTTTATTGACTGAAACCTATATATGGGGGTTGAGATGGGATAACTGGAACAATATTAGTAAAAAGTCAAACTGTAAAGTGCTATATAACAAGAAAAGGAATGAATAATAATAATAATAGCAGCCTTATTTGGAACAGCTTTCATATTTTAATACTATCAAACAACATTTTGATATTTTAATACCATCAAACAACATGTAGCTAAACCAGGCTCTTGGGAAGCATTCAATAAGTAGATAAGAATGCCAAATCCAGTCTAAACATTTGGTTGTTCTTGTTGTTTTAATGTGAAAAATACATAATACTGTAGTCATGATAAAGGTAAAGGTTTCCCCTGTTCATTTGTGTCTGACTCTAGGGGGCAGTGCTCATCTTTGTTTCTTAGCCCAGGGTACCAGCATTGTCCAAAAACTGTTTCCATAGTAACGTGGCCATCATGACTATATGCTGAGGCGCACAGAACACTATTACCTTACCACTAAAGTGGTACTTATTTATCTACTCACATTTGCATGCTTTCAAACCGCTAACCAGGCAGGAGCTGAGGGACGTATGGGGAATTTACCTTGTTGTGCAGAGCTTGAACCTCAGCATTTTTAACCACTGAAACATTATGGCTCCTATGATAAGAATCCTTTAAAAAACTATTTTTAAAAACCTGCCTCATAAAATGGCAGAAATGCTACATCTACATGTGAGGAGGAATTTGCCTCCTCAAAAATTAATTACTTCTTAGACCATTTAAAAAAAATTCAAGCTCACATTTTTAGTTAATGTGTTATTATGTACTTGAATAAGTTCCCAATTATATGATATCCTTGTATAAGCAGTGTATATTTATGGTGATATGATTTATATAATGGCAGTTAAATTAATAATACTAAAATTAAATGGCCCAATTTGAAGCTTCTTAGGATGAATGTTGGATTATATGTGGCTGTTGAAATAAACATCTTTACCCTAAAGGAAACACATTTTACTGAAAATATTCAGATATCTATCTCATTTTTTTAACCCACTGGCATCACAAATGCATGTAGAAAATGTTCAGGAGTCAACAATAATAAACTAGGTCAGTTTTCTTTAAAGATATTCCTTCCCTTTTTTCCTGGAATATGTTCTTACTTCACCTTCATTGATGCAGCGTTTTAACCTTAAGATAAATTTCTATAAAGTAACATCTACTACGGAGGAGAGAGAGAAATTAGTTTTAATATTATCACAACTTTTCTATAGGCTTGAGGCACTGCTAAAAGAAACATTGTTTACTACCCCTAAATTGCTTCAATACCAATTCTCATATTTCCAGGTTCTGTTTATTCAATATCCTTTTTGAGGCTATCAGAATAAGGCATCTTTACATGAGAAGACATGCCAATCAAAGCAGTCAGTCGCCAACTGATTAGGGGTGGGTTGCTGGGGGTTTGCAGGAGTTCAGGAGAACCTCTAGCTAAGATTCTGTGCAGTTTTGAGAACTCCCACATCCCACTCCTGGCTTACCCTGCCCCTCCCAAAAGTCCCCACATGGTCCATTTTGGATGCAGTGGAGGGTGTGCGCAGAAGCTTGGAGAGGGCGAACAATGGCCTACTGGAAGTTCAGGAAGGCCAGAAACAGGCCCATTTCTGTTCTCCAGAGGGCTTCCAGAGCCTGGGGAGGCGGTTTTCGCCCTTCCAAAGCCTTGAGAAAAACTTCGGGAGCCAGGGGAGGACAAAAACAACTCCCCCCAGCCAACTAGGCCATGCTCACCATGGCCATGCCCACACAGTAGCCAGGCAGAGAACTCCTTGCTAAAAAATTTGAAGCCCACCCTTGCAACTGATCTGTGTTTAGTTGCTGACCAGAAATAGGTTGCCTTGTTCAACTCACTCAGTAAAAACTGTAGTATAATTTTAAAACTATATTTCTGCTCTGTCTGGGTTTCCCATGGTAACCGTATTATGATTTAAGTTCAGAAATCAGCACTTTCCCCAAATTAGGCTGTTACTAACATGAGGATCAGTTGAATGGCTGAAGAACACAGAGTGTCCTTATGTGAAGTTACAGAGTGTCCTATATACCCAAAGGTGAAAATGTTCTGCATGCGTTGTTGCAGAACAATTACATTTTATTTATCCCTTGCTTCTAAGAAAAGCTGGCACTGAATCATCATTAAGGCACAAGGACACCATCCCAGATTCATCTGCCACCAGACCTATACCCCCATTTGGAAAAGCCCTTAGTTCTTTCTTCCCAGAAAGAACTGGTCCCAGTCTGGAACGAATGGCCCAGAAATGTGCATGCTTAGCAAAATATAAGGATGTAATAAAATGTTTTATCTAGTCTAGAAACATAAGATACAAAGCAGCATGTCCTTATAGGATTCCCAGGATGACAGAGAAATAAGGCCAAGTTTCTCCCAAAAGAGGATGGGAAGTACAATAAAGTAAAATAAAAGGCAAATTGTAAAGTCTGGGAACAATCATATAGGAAAAAAGGACAAAGATGTAAATAAGGAAATCAGTGAAGTAACAATAAACTAAGTAGGAAGATGAATCAGTCAATGCTGGAAAGTTAGGGTGCAAAAATAAGAAGTAATTAAGGTAAGGGAACATGAGTGAGGATTTTGCATTGCCTATCTGATTTGTGTAAAACTATATTAAAAGGAGAGCTATTTTTGTCAGCATTAGACAGAATCAGGGACATTTCAGGAAAAACAGAGATACTTTGGGCAAAACAAACCCTTGCTGGGCAGATATGAGATAGAGATAAAGAAATGTATGCCAAATGCCAGAAGCATTATACATCAGCAAATGAGCTCTCCTACCATCACATTGCCCAGGGGATTCTGTGGAGTCTCTGAAAGAGATGGGACCTCAGGACATTTCTATTTGTAGAAAGACGCAACAAGCAAAAGACTACATTGGCAACTGGTAAGATCCAAGGGCAAAGGAAAACAAATATTATAATTTTAGGTGGGCATGTTTGAAAGCTAATTGGGACATGGCAAAATATTCACTTTTGCTTTCCCATAACTGAGCAGGAATGAAATGAACACTACTGCATCAAGTAAATTGAAACTGGAGAAACAAAACAAGTGGCTCATTGGTACTCTCAACACCAAACAAATTAAAGTAGTGTAGTTAAAGAACTGCTTCTATGTAAAGGGGTCTGATCACTCTTGACAAAACGTAGGTGTCCCACAACTTATGTACAGCTATGATCACTGATGTCATTGCTCCACTTCGAAACTTGTATGTATTCAGTATAGGTTTGTATGTAAATATGTAAATGTGTATTTACTAGGCCAGGCAATTTCTAGTCCTACTGTCGGTAAATAGGATTAAACAGCTACAGTAATCATATTCCTAAATTTATTTCATTTACATTATCAGTCATGCAATTATTAGGGAATGCAGTAATGTGTGTTTTTATAATGCTGGTCTGATGATCGGCAGGTTTGTGTTCAAGATCCAGTTTTTGTCATTTGGTGGGGTACGTTCCCGTCACTCGCTCCAGCTCCTGCTGACCTAGCAGTTCAAAAGCGGGCAACTAAAAGTAGATAAGTGGCTACCACTTTGGTGGGCAACTTAATGGAGATATGAAATGAATCCCCAACTAGGCATCCCCCCCAAGCAATGGTGATGTCATCTGTTGATCCTTTCACCACATAAGTTCTTTGGTGCTTCTGACATGGAATTATAGTATAGCATGCACTTATTTTAGAAGAACTGTTCTCTTCTTCTGGCAAACATGATGAACTTTCTGTTTCCTGCTGGGATGGAGGAACAGAACAACAGATATTCCAATGGCCACTAAAATGCCCTTTTAGTGAAAGAACAATTGTCAGCTTTATATTCTGTTTTATTTTGGTTTCTTTCCCCTCCCAGATTTTCCATTGTGATAGAAAATAGGCTTGGGGTTTCTTTTCCCCCAAATTTTGGGTTATGATTGTTTTTAATCATGGATTTGTTCTTTTTTTTTTTAAAGCAGCATATACATTCTACAGTAAATTCTATTTAATTAGGAATATAGTTTTAGTTGGGGATTTGTTGTTTGTTTGGGCTTTTAAGTCAGCCTGGGCTTCTGGCAGTTGCCCCTAAAAGTCCCTGCAGGTTTCTTGGAAGCATTTCTTGGAAGGTGTTTATCCTTAGTGTCTTCCCAGGGTTGAGAAAGAGTGACTGGCCCAACATCACCCAGCTGACTTTGTCCCTAAGGCAGAACTAGAATTACAATCTTGTGGTCTGGAGTCTTGAACCATTATAACCAAACCCACTCTTAGATTTAATTTAACAAATACCAAATTAGTCTTTGATATTCTGTTCTCCTATTCCTTTGGCTAAATAAAATGTTCTGAGGTAAGTCTAAATTTACCTGGCCATTCATATATTACTGCATTAATGTAGTTAAGCTAAATAAAATACAGGAAAGTGATAATGTTAACCATTAATTTCCTTTTCTATTTATTTTCTCTTTGTTGTCCTACCAAGGAAAAGAGCACACATCTTCAAGCACCTATTTTTATTTGCATCTGCTCAAGATTCCTCCCCCCACCTCACTTTATATTGCTTGCTTATCTCTGTCCTCATTTCAGGTGTCCTAAATCTACAATTTTACTGTAAAGGGGGAAAAATACTGTTACTGATAATAAGGTGGCCATGCAGCATTTTAAAAGGCACCTCACATTATTAATATTTTATAATGTTTACTGCAAGTCAAATTCAAGAAAGAAAATATAAAAATCTCATGAATTTAAAAGTTCCCCTCTCCTCTCCTCATCTCGTACATGAAAATGCAGGTTGTTCATGTATTAGCATTGGTGGATGATTACAGATAACCCTTTGAAACTAGGAAATTCCAAGTATACATAAAAACATACGTCATAATTTTTAGTATTCAATGATTGATGTGAATGAAATGACTAAACATATTTTGGAAATTTACTTTAAAATGCATTAACAAATTGTGTTATTGTTTGAAAGGGTTTTTTTTCGTTTAAAATTTACCTTTCTCTGTGTCGCAAGCAACGACACTTATGAAAAATAAGCTTTTTTTAAAAAATCAGGCATGTTTACAGAACATATTCTCCTTCTTTTATCGGTTTTCCTTTTGTCTTTTTGATCTTCTTCAAGCTTTTATTCCAGGCTGAAAATGATGACTTTCAAATTCTCTTCTGGAGCTTAACACTGACACGAATGGCATTTTCTATCTGTGAGCTGAACAGCCACAACTGTCTTCTTTCATCAGAAATGTTGTGATTTGTCCTTCCCCAATCTATGATTATCTTGAGCAATTTAATCTAAATAGGCTTTACTACTTTCACACATGAAGAGACAACAATAGTCACCGAAGTGCAAATGTGATGAACCATTGACTTGGCAGAGTCAGGCAGAGGCAAAGGGCGTTCACAAAAGCTATAACCTATGCAACGAATACAGAGCTAAAGAGTTACTGTCTGTTATAAAGGTATTGGACATTTCAAAGGAATGTAAATTGTGCTCACACTATGATCTTTACTGTAAACCAGATAGGGAAAAGAAGCATTAAAGGTTAATTATTGAAAGCCAATTGCGTAGAACTACAGAACAAAAGCTATTTCCTTTTATGATAAGTGAACAGGCTGCCTTGGCTTAGGAGGACGAAATGATTTCAAATCTCCTTATGTTGCCTTGATTAGAAGCTTCAAGATGTGATGTCTTAATAAAAAAAAATTGTACAGACCTAAAAATTCTATTTTTACTGTTCATCCATCCCCCTTTTAAATGCAAATAGTTTTGTTTCTTTGATATTCAATGGCTCCATATTCTTACTGGGCATTAAAGAAGGACCATCCCGTGCTTTATTTGGGTGACCTTTTAGAAGATTTTATTGTATTTCTTTATTTTGCTTAGATTGTATTTAGCATTCAAAGCAGCAATCGGCCAGGTGAAATCAAAATTTCTCTAAGCAGTAGAGTTAAATACTCACACCACTTGACCTCTCTACGAAAAAATGTGTGATCGCCCATTGAAACTCAGCATTCTGCAAAATGCTTTTTAAAATTTACTATTAGGTCTGACCTAATGAGTCATTATTTTTTCACAGAAGGACCAGTGTTGGGTTCACCACAGAAAGAGTCTTGGTCTAGCGGAATCTTCAAGCATAGGAAACTCAGCAATTTTCTTCAGATCTTAAATGATCTAAATGGAAAATGTGATGGAAATAAAGATCTATTTAATTGTCTGAAAAACTGTGCTCTGTCGTATAAATGGAAATAGTGGCAATTTGCTTTAAAAGGTACCCTTTGGATCCATAAGGAGGAAGTGGACAGGTTGCTTTGTTGTTATTCCTGAAAAAGCGTGCAAATTTTTTAACTGCAATTAATATTACGATTGAGTTTCATGGTTAGGGTCATAGCAAAATATGTATTGTAGCTCCCTAAAGCTATTAATATAACTTGCACAAGTTTGAATTACATATAGTACTCTCTTCATCACAAGTTTCCAATTCATTTCCAGAACAATTTCAACATGCTGATGTAACACCTGTTTCTCATTCATATCCACTCCATTATCCAAAATTAATGACAGCCAGTTCGCTGTAGTGGTTAAGACTCCAGGTTAGAAACCAGGAGATGTGATCTCTCTCTCTCTCTCTCTGCCCAAGAAAGCATGCAATGGCAAACCACTTATTATATTACATATAATATCCAAAAAACTCTATCTTTAGATATCTTTACATTTTGAAGTTTTGGGATGTGGGCAAGACAAGCTTTCTTGGTGATATTCCTCTAAGAATGCTTCTGCAATTGAAGCCCCTATAATGTTTACCAGTGGCAGATTAAGGCTCACTTGTGCCCTAAGCACTGACAAATCTTGGTGCCCCCTTCCTTTGTATATACTCTTTGTACATACTGGGTTTTTTTCTTTCTCAACTTTGTGGTGACTCCTTTGGACCTGGTGCCCTAAACACGTGCTTAGTGTGCTTAATGGTTAATATACCAGTTTACCTTGTCAATAGCAAAGAAAGATTTTCCTTTCTGTTTTAATAAAGATTTTCACATTTGACATTGATTCCATTTATATAACATCTATTTTGACTCCGGTTATTTTATCCCTGATAATAATACTTTTTCTGTCCTATTTGTCACTTCTATATTATGGATGTTAAATTACCCAACTCTCAAGAAATTATCTTATGAGACATTCAAACAAATTAATTGAACAAGACATTATTATTGTATTTAAGCCATTCTTCATCTGTGTACCACCCAGTTTGTTTCCTAAAACTCTTGAAACATATGGAAGACACAGATTGTAAAGGACATTTACAATAATCTCCATGAAAACAATGGAAAGTTGTCTCTCGCCAATATTTTATTTATCATTAAATAGGGTGACATATTTTTCACCGGTTAAATCTCTGACCTTATGCAAGATTATCTTCCTTAAGGCTACCAACTACAATTCCCTAATAGTAAAGCAGTAGGGAAGTACCCCTTGTGGTCTAGTGGCAGAATTTATTCATTCACTGTTACATATTAGGGTTTATTTTAATTTGTCAGGATGCCTGTGGCATTTTGCAAGGGAGGAAATAATTTGCAATAAAAATGGAAAATGTAATCCATGTTTTATTACAAGGCATGGTAATACTGACCATTGATGCAGTGTTATGGTTCTTTTTTCTGACTAAGGTCATGAAAGTTCATGCCCATGATTTTCAGTGATTTGTCATCATTAAATAGAAAAGTACTTTAAAAAAGAAAAGAAAAGAAAAGAAAGGAAAGGGGAAGACTACAATAACCATGGCCTTCAGGACAATGTCTCAGGAGCCAAATGATTTATCATGTTCTCTCTCCAAGATGGTGGAGTAAATGAATGAAACACCCTTTAAGGATAAAAGTTCTGATGTCATAAATAACAGGAAAAAGGGGCTATGGGTGTGGACACAATGGGACAATTGATTTAAATTAGCAATTATGAATCATGTAATCCTGTTAATAGAAATTGATCCAAACAGTTACAAACAGTTAGAAAAATATATAATATGATACAATTTTACAATTGTGTGTGTGTTTTGTTTCCTTTTTCCTTTTTTATATTTCCTTTTTTATTTTGTATTTGTGTAGGTTATTAATGTTGAAAAATTGTTCAATAAAAACTATTTTAAAAAAAGAAGAAAGAAATTGATCCAAATAATAGAACTTCTACACTAGGAGAAGGTAACCTACGCTAGACGTTACCAGTGGGTGTGGTTTCCATATGCAATGATTTCTACATGACAAGACTGAACAATTATCAGGGACATTATGACTGACTCAGCTTGACTTAAGGCATGGGTGTCAAACTTGCGATGTTATGTTGCGGTCATGTGACATTTTGCGACTTTTTTCCTTCATGGAGCTGGGGTGGCCGTGGCCTGGGCATGACCAGCATCTGGCCCATGGACTGCCAGTTTGACATTCCTGATAAAGGTATAACAGCTCAAAAGCATTTTATCTGAAGAAGAAATTACCTTAGCAATGACATTATTGTCTAGACTCAAGACATGGAATGAGTGAATGGAGCTCATTCCATCAGTACCACTTCCATGGATGATAGAAATTAAGTCACTTCTATATTATTTGAATGCGCATGCACAAGCTTATTTTGAACAACTTTTTTTTAAAAGATAAATACGCCAGTTTCTGAGGTTGATTTGAAGGCAGCATTGTTTGGCGATTCCTTCCCCCTTCTTTTATTGTTATATTTTTTTTAATTCTGGGATCACTTGAAAAAGCAATGAAGAGCAGCAGATGCTACATGTGTTAAAACAGGGAGGAAACCCTTTGAGGAACAAAATGTGATGACACCTTGACTCTCACTTAGATTGGAAAAATTATAGTTCAGGGCTGTAGTATATACTGGTAGTTACCATGCCCAATGAACTAAATATCACCAAAGTGCTTGTAATAAAGTGAAGCTATTTCAACTGGAACCCCATTTACTAGTTTTTGGTGTAGTAGTGGTACTTTCCACAAAGTTATTTAATCAATAAATAGATAAATAAGAGAAAGCAACTTGTTGATGAAATTGTCTGGAAGCACAAAGAGATGGCAAGGGTTGAAGATCCTATACCGAATCATGAACTCCTCCAATTCTCATGTGTGTGTGTGTGTGTGTGTGTGTGTGTGTTTTAAGAGTTCAAAACAACAATCCTCCCAATGGAAGGATACTTATAATTAATTTCAAAATCTTATTGGATTCTTAGTCAATTTATGACTTTTCGAAATCAATGTTCTAGTCACCCTTTTGCTGTTTATTCCAAAAAGATAATGTTTTTCAATCCTTAAACTTGTTTTTTTTTTTTATTTCACTGAGGATTGAAGGAAAGTCACGCAGTATTATGCAAAGGTTCAAAGGTTCTTAATAGCTGAAAAACAGTTAAAAACCAATTTCCAAAAGTGATTAAGAAATAAGGCTCGTTGAACTTTATGTCCAAATAGGCTACATTATGACTATGAAGGCTGGACACTAGAGGGAACCAGAAGGAATTAAAAATTACAATTAAAGGAGAAGAACATTTAAATTTGACTTACTAATACAGAATGGAGCAAAATACTGTAACACTGGATCTACTGTTAACAGTGGGCTCCAACATTAGTTTTAAGATTGTCTTCCATTACTGTCTTTAAGACATGTTATGAAAGAATAGGCTTTATTGCCGAAAGCAGAAGGCTTTTAAAGTGGATTTAAAAGTGACAGGCTATAAGCATATGAAAAAAAAGATTCTATGCAGGATATACAAATGAAACTAGCTGATGTTTTACTAATTAAATGGGAGATATACATAATGAACCAAAAGAGTAACCTGGATAATTTTTGCTATACTGAATTTAGAAAAGAGACTTGTCTCCCACTTTTCAATTTAAAACAGTAACTAAAGAGTTTAAGGCTGTATATCGGGGTGGGTTCTACTTACCTTCCCTACCAGTTCGGAGTCGCGCTGGAAGTGTGCATGCATGCGGGCAAGTGTAGCAAGCACATCCTCGTCACTTCTGAGTGAAAACCCTTGCGCGTGTGCAGAAGGCTGTGCGCATGTGCAGAGGGTGGTTTTTCAGCCGATTTGAGGCCGGAGCACCTATTTTTGGCTGGAGGACTAGTTCGGGATGGTGTCCAGCTGGCCGTTGCTGCCAGTTCGGTGGCCAGGAGGAAATTTCTGCTACCGGTTCTAGCAAACCGGTCCAAACCAGCAGGAACCCACCTTTGTTGTATATATACCTTTACCTATACCTTTGCCTATACCTATAGCTATACTTCTTTGCCTGAAGTAAATCTCACTGACTCAAAGGTTCCACTTCTGAATAGTGATGTGCAGTGTTTCTCAACCTTGGCAACTTTAAGATGTGTGAATTTCAATGTCCAGAATTTCCTAACCAGTATCCTGGCTGGAGAATTCTGGGAACTGAAGTCCACACATCTTAAAGTTGCAAAGGTACTGAAATACAGATGGTATCTACTAATAATAATATACTATGCTAAGGGACACTGTAAATCAGTAATTGCCATTTGATTCTAATTATTATATAATTAGAATAGTTAGCACGGATATTTTTGAAATATTAGTTACGGCTTTTGAACAGGTTAAAACTTTATAATTTACCAGCAATATTTGCCCTGCCTTAAGCAAATCCTGTAGATTTTGTGAATTCTTTAATTCCACTCAACTGGGAACTCTTGATAAGCTTATATAATATGCTGAAGTGGTCCTAAATCAATTTTTGCCTATCTATGAAATTCATGATGAATCCAGAGTGCTTCTTAACACCCTTATTCTATCATTTAACTCAGTCCTTGTAATTTACTAAGTCTCACTGCTGCTGAATCTGGCTTTTGGTTTTAAATCTTTATGCCAGAATTTGTTTCGCAATTTTAGATGATTTTAATGAGGGGTTTTCCCCAAAAAAAAACTGTTTTCGTGGAATATCAAAGTAGAAGTGGAGTAGAATGGTTTATCTGGCATTCTCTTCCCAAAATCTTTGTGGATTGAAGAAGGGATTTTCAATTGTTCCGCAGAACTTAGGTGGAGAACCTGATGAGGTTCTATGACAGATGGAGAGCAACAAAATAAAACATCCAAACAGCCTTTCACTAAAATATAGCCATAGCAAGTCATCTAAGATGCAACGAAAAAGGAAGGTCTTGTTTTTCCAAAATAATGTCACAGCCACCTTTTTGCAGATCAAGGGTTCTAGGAAAATCTTTTTTAGAAGACAAACAGTTTCCATGTTCTGGAAAAAATGTAGACATCCCTAGATTGATGGACGAAATCTACAAGTACCTGTGTTAGGAAGCTTTGTACCAACAGGAATCCTGATGGTGCTAAAGACTGTAATGCTTCAGTTGTCATTTTAAACCTTCATCAATTTTGGGAAGGGGATGCAAGTGCATTCTTTCTGACTGCCCTCCATATTTACAATCGTGTAATGCCTATTGAAGATTGTGTGTAAAAGGACTGCAAAATCCTTTTGTCCTTGTCGATACTCCTTTCATAACTTTGAGCTCTTAAATGGCATATTCTCTTCTTGGCTAGTTCTTGGTTTCCTGCCTTTAAATGAGTGATTAATGTATTTAGCAAATTGCTCATCAGTTTTCTCCGTAGCTTAATTTATCAATTTATATTTCTTTTGCCAGAAAATATTTTTTTAATTTTTTTTTATAGCAGGGCAGCTTTGTGCCTGGATAGAGAGATTCTGATTGCTTTTCAGATTCGTGTGAATGTACCAAAGCTTTTCTGAAGCCATTCATTTAAGTAATGAACACTGAGAAACTGGTTTGTGGTAGATTGCACCCAAGACATCAATCTTAGCAAAGCTTCAGTTTTTGAGAGCTGAATGCACAGCACTGAATCTCAGAGAGCTTAATGGCTTCTAAGTAGATTGTCCAAATGGGAGGACCATAAAGGGATACATGAATATAGTTTGAGCTCTGAGTTTTGAAGGAGAGATGCACCAATGTCCTATTATAAGATTTGAATGAATGCTAGCTATATGTACCATAGTTTGATTGCTTATAAAACTGCTGTAAAGGTGGATTGCAATTCTCTAACTGCCAAGAAAAGCTGGAATAAAAGAAGATTCATAGGGATTTAAATTTTCTGTAGGCTATTTTGAAGTAACTGGGTGATTGAAATATGCTTAGAAATTTAGATTGAATATATATATATATATATATACTCTGCCTAATTTTTCTAGCAATCAGAGCTGAAGAATTTGGGTATGGATTTTCAGTTTTATTGATTTTATGGGGATATAATTATTTTAAAATATTAAAAAGTCTGGTGGCATGTGAATTCTAATACAAGGATCTGGTGGAGATTGGCTTTTATGTGATCATTTTTATTGTATCTGGTCTTCCAGGAAATCTTGAGATACTGGCCACGTTATGCCAGTATCTAAAACAGTTTTTTTAGAATGTGAAATAGCAATAGCACTTAGACTTATATACTGCTTCACAGTGCTTTACATCCTTCTCTAAGTGGTTTACAGAGTCAGCATATTGCCCCCAACAATCTGGATCCTCATTTTACCAACCTTGGAAAGATGGAAGGCTGAGTCAACCTTGACCCCTGCCAAGATCAAACTCCTGGCTGTGGGCAGAGTTTGCCTGCAACACTGCATTCTAACCACTGTGCCACCATGGCTGGCAGCAGGTAGAAACTCAGAAACTAAATAGGGATGGACCTTGCTAATGATTTGATCCCTCCAGGAAATCCAGCACTTTACCTGAGCCAAGTCTTGCCTCTGCCATCTTCCTGGGCTGCCATTCCAAGTTTTGTACCTTGGCTGTAATTCCTTGATACAGTCCTAAATTCCAACTTGCTACTTTTTGGCTAGTCTTTATCTGTTGTCACTTACTCAGCCTTGGCAATGCCACTGAGACCTCTGTAGCAAACTACTTAGAAATGTAATCCTGAAGAAGCTATATTTGCTTTGAGACTTGGCACTGGTGAATTAAAAACTGGTGCAGAAGCCTTAAGCTTCTTCTTTTTTCCCCAAAAAAGGTGTCTAACACTTATTCTTTTTCCAACTTAAAATTTACAAATGAATGGGTTAAGCTATTCTTATAACATACAGTCAGGCATCACATTCTGCAAATCTGAAACTTCTTGTTGGAGGATTACCAATGGAGCTGAGAAGAAGAAGAAAATGTACTTTTGTTCTGCAGCACTTACTGACAAAATGAGAAATATATATAAAAGGTAAAGGTTCCCCTCACACATATGTGCTACTTGTTCATCTCCATTACATATATATTTGCATATATATATATGCAAGTCTTGGCGTATTCGGGTCTTTTTCGGTGTAAGATTGAGAGTATCTTGGCGACGTTTCGATGAGGTCCCACTTGTCATCTTTAGGCTGGTGCTTTCGGCTTCGTACTTGTGCGAGCAAAGCGTGATTGGAGTTGCCGTCTCTCTATAAATACTGGGGAGGTGTGGAGTGTTGCCTTTGTTGCTGTGAGCGGGTTGGTTGGTTGTGTTGTTACATCAGGA
>JANHFT010001765.1:194633-216785 GCA_032467955.1 Pseudoxenodon macrops | reverse complement strand
CTAATAAACCAGAACTTTGAGGAAAGCTTTGCCTTGGAGTCTGATCCTTTTAGGGATGATATTTGGAATGCTGACAGATGGGTTGTAGTCAGTGGTGAAATCCAAATGTTTTCTTTACTGGTACTTTGCCGTGGCTTGGTGGGCATGGCAGGGGAAGGATATTGCAAAATCTCCATTCCCACCCCACTCTGGGGCTAGCCAGATGTGGTATTTGCCAGTTCTCTGAACTACTCAAAATTTCCGCTACCAGTTCTCCAAACTACTCAAAATTTTTGCTACTGGTTCTCCAAAACCTGTTAGAACCTGCTGGATTTCACCTCTGGTTGTAGCCTAGATTAAATTGGCCTTCAAACAGCACCTTTACTTGCCAGTTTTAGCTTCCTTCTTTCAGGAAACCCATTCCAACAATGCCGCAGTGTTGGTTTAAAAGCTGGTTAAGACATCAGCTAAGCCAGGGCTCTCCAAACTGGGCAACTTTAAGACTTGTGGACTTCAGCTCCCATGCTAGCTGGGAATTCTAGGAGTCGAAGTCCTTAAGTCTTAAAGTTGTCACGTTTGGAGACCCCTGGGCTAAGCAATCAGGAGGGCCAGACAGTGAAGGACATGCACCTTCACCTACCCAGACCAACAGAGCTTAAGCAGCTGTTTGCAATCCAGTGTACAATAAGTAACACTGCAGAACAGTGGTGAAATCCACATTTTTTTACTACCAGTTCTGTGGGAGTGGCTTGGTGGGCGTGGCAGGGAAAGGATACTGCAAAATATCCATTCCCTCCCCACTCCTGGGGGAAGGATATTGCAAACTCTCCCTTCCCACCCCACTCTGGGGCCAACCAGAGATGGTATTTGCCGGTTCTCCAAACTACTCAAAATTTCCGCTACCGGTTCTCCAGAACCTGTCAGAACCTGCTGGGTTTCACTCCTGCTGCAGAAGCCCTGGAGAAGCACAATTTGGCACAGTGCCTCAGACTTGTCATTTCCCCCTCCCCTTCATCCCAGCATTAATGTGTTTTAAATGTCTCTGATGAAAAACCTTTTAATTTCTTGCTAGAGAAAGACAGTAGCATTTTCACAGCCATTCCTCTCATAGCAACTACAAAATGCAAATCATATTATGTGATTTATTTTTAAGGTTGCTGTCTTCAAACCCTAAAGTAGAATATTTCTTAATTCAATCACTATGTTCCATGAAGTGTTCCTGACTATTTTTAAAAAGATCATAAGTATTGTGAGCTACTTGATTTGCAGAGAGGAGGCACTGTGCATTTTCATTCTAAGCATTGGCGTTCATAATGCATGTGGAATGAGGCATGAGATTTCTGATGTGCCATGTTTTCAGAAATTATTGGAAAGTCTTCTCCTATGAACCCATGTGAGTCGGCCTAATTCAGGAGTTCTTAATATTTATAAATAATAAAGGAGAAAATTACTAGCTTTGCCCTGAAATACTCATCAAATTACTAAGCACTGTTCACATTCATGTAAAAATTAATTCACAAGTTTGGCATTGGGCTTTGCTCCCCTATAAGAAATTGCATTGTATCTCGCATGCATTGAATAAAGGGCTTAAGGAAAAAAAATCAATAAAAGAAATTAAATATAGCTAGCCTCTCTCAAACAATAAAAAAAATCAATGTTCTTTTAGCAGGTACCCGTAGAAGCAGGTTTATTTTCAACATTAATCTGGATACTAGTTCCATAGTAATTGATTTTTTTTAATACTTAAACTGTCAAAAAGTATAACAAGCAATGATTGCTTGTTATATTCCAGATTCATAAAGTAGACTTATTCTAAGGGAGTTGTTCACTGTTTCTTTTGTTCTTTAGTACTGAGCTGTACTATTTGTCACTGAAACCATTGCAAATCATTCATGCTTTAATAGTAATATTAGAAACAGAATTCCCAACAATTCTGCCAGTAAACAGGATATAAATAATCATGAGTGTTATGTTTGTGGATAAAAATGGCAAGGATATATACTTCACTATTTGGGCTAGAAAACAATATTTCCAAACAATTTCTCTAACGATACATGAAATATGGTTCATTGAACAAAAAGAGACTATCACAAAACAGTATCTTTTATGGGATGATTCTTGCAAAGTGAGTATATGTAAAACTCCAGTTCAGAAAGCCAATGGCCTATGCTTCATGGAGCAATTGATTAGGGGTGTAAAAGGAGTCTGCTAGTTTTCTGTGGGAACAGATTTGCAAGGGCTAGCAAAATGATTCTTGAGCTGCATGAACATCAGCTTCAAAAGGAATCTGAAAATTTGCAAGTTTATCTGCTTAGAAATCTGTACTAAAGTTCTTTTTAAACGTATGAGGACGGTGAGCTAATGAGATAGTTACAGTGCCGATAACATCGAATATCCTCTCTCTTAGTTTTTTAATAATAATATTGATGTTTCTTATTTGTGGAATTTTTTAAAAATATTGTTCATTTTATGTTTGCTTTTCTAAATTATACACTATCCAGAGTCACATTTTGTGAGGAGGCTGGCTCTATGAGTAAGATTAAATCAATCAATCAATCAATTAAAAATGACTCAATGCTATACAAATGGCATAAAACATCTAGTTTTCCACTCTCTATCTACATTACCAGTAAGTCCTAATAAGGTAACCTATCTGACCAACCAAGGCAACTTCTGTCTCATACCTTGGCCTAAGTACTACCTAAAAAAGATCTAGACAATCTTTAATTTAGGTTCTTTCTTTTTTATCAGTTTCTTTATACATTTTCAATTTACATACACAAGTGCTGGGTGAACAGCAGATTGTCTGGGTCAATCTGCTTATATAATAATACTTTTCCAACTCCTAATGTCTACCTCTGTCATCCAGTCATTTGTAAAACAAATCCCATGTTTGAAAGTACTCTGAATCTTTCTCTTATCTTTAACATCAATTTCTGCACAATCGAAAACATTTTTAATTACACTTTTTTCTATAGGTGTATTCTCATTTTTCCAGTACTGTGCAAATACAATTCTTGTTGTTGTCAGAAACATGTAATATTAAATATATGTTCCTTTTATCATACTTCTCTGGTACTATATTTAACAAAAATATTTGTTTTATAAATTATATGCTGCTTCAACATTTTTTCTAACCATGTATGCATCTTTGTTTTTGCACATGTCCACCACATGTGATAGTACATGCCTAGAGTCTGATAATATTCCCAACATCTGGTGGACATCTTTTTAAACATCTTTGCTAGTCTTGCTGGTGGCAAGTACCGGTAATCTAGATTCGATTTGTTTCTCCATAATCTTTCCCAGGAAAATAGGAAAAAAAGAAATTTCTAGCATGACTGAATTGGGACATGGCCTTTTCATGTGGGAGCATTGCCTTATCTTAGATAGATGCTACTTCCCCCTTTATCAAAGGGTCTATAACCTTTGAAAATAATCCTTTTGGTTAAATTAATCTGAAAGAGCCAGGTATACCATGGATTTAACACATAGGTGTTGGATTTTGTGCTATGGCGAATCCTATCTATGGTACTTTATTAATCTCTACAAGCTAAAAATAATCCCACAGGATTTCACAAAATATTCTTCTGAGTAGTCCTACCAGAGTCTTAATGGGCATCTAACTCCAAATGACTGAGTAATGTTCTCTAGAGAATCGTGCAACAATATCAGTAAACCTACATAAAATCTTCCATCTCTTTATCCCAAAAAAAAATATCTTGAGGCAAATGGATATGTACCTGTAGATGTGACCCAGTGGAACCAAATGGAAGATTGCACTTTTATTATATTAATTAATTAATTAATTAATTCACTTATCATCTTTAGGGAGGAGGAGGAAGAGGGACAGAGAGAGGGAGAGAGGGAGAGAGAAGTACCAACTCAATTGCCCACACTTTCATTCACTATCTAAAATGTTCCAGTAGCTATCAAGGCCAGACAAGGAATAATGGATGGGAACTGACCAAGGAGAGATTCAACCTAGAAATAAGGAGAAATTTTCTGACAGTGAGAACAATCAACCAATGAAAAAGCTTGCCTTCGGAGGTTGTGGCAGCTTCATCACTGGAGGCTTTCAGGAAGAGATTGAACTGCCATTTGTCAGAAATGGTGTAGGGTCTCCTGCTTGGGTAGAGGGTTGGACTAGATGACCTACAAGGTATTTTCCAACTCTGTTAATCTAATCTAAAGTCATCCACTCCTCCCAAAGCATCTCATCCATTGCATCCTATTCTTACTAGGCCAATGAATGACAGTCCTATCCCTGTGTTTTTACCCAGTGGGTTCTCTTATTTTATTTCTTATCTTTCCAGGGACTACTATTCTTCAAAACGCCACAAATATCTTCCTGCTTCATACTCAGAGCTGAATATACATCCCATTCTATTTACAGTCAACTCAATCAGTAGTTTCTGTTCTACTTGATTCAAGTTCAGCCCTGCAGATATTCCACACAAACTCCTCTGTTCTATTATATGCAGCAATTCCTCCAGGGTGTTTTGCATGCCATTTTCATAAGGTGGCTTCGTCAACCATGTCCTATATTTTCTGACTGTATGATTGCTTGTAATCTAACAACAGTTGGCAAAACAGTGGAGTGCCTCTCCCAGCATTGGTAATATCAACATCAATGTTTCAGCCTTTACAAAGATTTAATGGATTTTTTGGGGGAGGGAGGAATAAAAAGATGACTGATTTTTAAAATGAGAGTAATCTTCTAAACAGTGGGGAAGGATTGTGAATCCATCAGAAATATAGGTATGATAGAAGAGAAATCTTGACCTAAGGTCCAGTGCAAAACATTGTACACAAAATTTCAAAATAAGAATTCAAAACATTTATGATTTAATTTACTAGCATTACATGTCATCATTTTTTTCCTGCAGGACTGACTAATTTTAATGAATTCAAGTCTCTAGGGCCAGATTAATTACATCCTGTAAGAAAGATGATTAGAGTTCCACTAAGTGTAATTTTTGAGAATTGATGAAAACTTGGCAAGGTCTCAGAACAGAGGAGAGCATATGTTATTCCTATTTTGGAGGAGGAGGAGGAGGAGGAGGAGGAGGAGGAGGAGGAGGATATTCAGGAATTAAACAAAGAACAATTGGCTGGTTTAATGCAGATCTGTACTTTTTTATTGGCCTATCATCACAATGAGCCATTAACAACTTCCTTTAATTATCACACTTTCATTTCTGTCTAGAGTGAGCAACAGATAATCTTTTCCACCTGCTACTCACAGTACTGAAAACCTTCCCTTCCCTTCCCTCCCCTTCCCTTGGCAATTTGGAGGTATTCTAGTACAACCCTCAACTCAATTATTAATTCTTCCTTACAAAGTTTTCTTGGGCCAACTGACAGATGTAGCAATTAAAGAATAATTGGTTTTCCTATTGTTTAATGGATCATCACAGCTATGATGGTCACATATTGGGAAAAATGGGTCTACTTTAGTGACAAAGGTAATAATGTTGGATGACAGAAACTGTGCAAACATCTGGAAAAGAAGGGAACAATTCCTTAAACAAAAAGGCAGGCACTGATTGACTCATTCACATAGCCAGCCAATGGGACTTACTTCACTGTGTAGATGGGAATAACCCATCATGGTTTAAACTGATGGGGAGCAAACAAATTTAATAATAATAGTAATAATTTTGAAATTGATTTAAGAAGCAGCTGGGCAACATAGGAGACTAGCAGCTTAGGCTGCAGTACTGAATTACCTTGAGTTTACCTAACCAATCATGTACTCACTGCTCCCAGTCATGCAATAACAGTGGAAGTGACACTCCCTGAAAATATCTTAGATTTCACTAATACCCAGAAGCATACCTTCTGCAAGGTTGAATTGCATAGAAACTCTAAAGCTGGGAGGCAATATCTACAAAGAAAATATCTAGCTGTTCTTGAAAGCTACCCGATGAGTGTTAGACAATTTGTAAACGTGTGGAGGTTTTATTATCATAAACTTCCTCATATGAATAATTGTGGCAGCCACAGTTGAAGCCAAGCTCATATATTACCATAACAGAGAAAGGCGCACACAATTTTTTTCAGTAGCATCAACCTACGCAATACTATATATAGCAACTAAATGCATATATTTTAAAAGTGGAATGCTGCTAAACAGCCTAGGGCAGAATTATTCACTAGAGAATTGCCAAGGTCCAACCGGATGCAGTAGATACTTAACAGGGCCATAGGTGCATTAAAATGTATGTTGAGATAAACAATTCGAAAAAGTTTGAAAAAATATTGCTTTGTAACCTCTTTCCCATCCACTCAAATTTTCTTCCCCAATTTTTCTTCCTTTCTTTCTCCCTCCCTTCCTCCCACATAAATATATACACTTAAGAATTCTCCTCTCCTCATAAATAATTTTCCAGATTGAAGGCTTTGAGGGGCACCATGTTTTCTGCTAACCACTAGTGGTTGGCCTCTTGTCCTACCACATTTACTACTGATATTCTCTTTACAATTAATCCATTGGTCAGGGTCAAGGGTTTTCATTGCTAAATCATGCCTGCTGTATATCATGCTCTTTTGCCAATCATCATATCCAATATGGGGAAAAGATTGGCAGCCCAAACGTTTCTCATTGACAGCAGTTAAATGAATAATCACTTCCAAAATATATGCGAAGAATCAATTCAACTCATTTACTTTCAAATATTAGATACTGCATATTTAAAATGGTGAATGTTAATGTTAGTGCAGTGAAAATTGTGCTTATTCCACATTTATGTGGAATTAATTCTATTGACTTACTATTTTTTCATCTTCCATGAGAATATTGGCTTGATTCCTCATAGTATCTATATATCTACATCTGCTTATGAGGACCAGTTTGATATAGCGGTGAAGGGCATCAGACTACAAATCAAAAAAATGGTGAGCCAGGGCCACATAATGACTTTTGGGGACCCTAGGCATTTTGCTTTTGTGAGTTCCTCCATCACAAAAAAACAATAGCACTGAAGTTATACTTCATATTATTTTCAGTATTATCTTTATATTTTACAAAGAAATAAGAAATAAAATAATGTATTTTTATATATTATTTTGTAAAATCTGCCAGTTATGTCTGTCAAGTATTTATTACCTCACCCCCACCAACACTGTCAGGGCAAGCTACTAACAAATAGGAAGCAAACTTCACACTCGCTGGCATTGAGGATGTTACTTTGTTGGGTAATGAAACATCTGCAAGGAAACAGCCAAGCTCAGAAAGCACCAAGGATTCCACAGCACTCTCTCTCTCTCTCTCTCTCTCTCTCTCTCTCTCTCTCTCTCTCTCTCTCTCTCTCTCTAAGCCGTAGGAGGAAGAAAAGGACAAACCACCAGAAAATCTTGTGGAGAAGTCTGCAGGGAGGAGGCATGACTTGAATTCACAAACAGACACGCACAATACCATTTTTAATGTCTGTATTTAGCTCTATAATTATTTCATAGCAAGCTTTATTGTCTCTATAAATTGATAAAAAGATCTTGACATTTTATTTTATTTTATTTTTTCATCGTAGAGATGCTTTGTAATTGCTCTTGAGGCTGCATGGACTTCCAGTTAGCCACCTCTGAACAAAGTCAAACTTTCCCCATATCCATATCCATATGAAAACTCAACATTAGCAGGTAAATTGAGCTGGAATGTTTAGCTGTATAAATTAGGTACAGTTGTTGATTTAATGACCAACTTGTTAATTCTCTAAAGCATTTAAAGGGTAATGGGTATAGATGAGGAGAACAGTTTTTCAAGTCTATTTCACTCTTAATTCCATTCTCTGTTTACTCATCAATGGGCCTGCACTAATCTGCAAATTTAATTGAAATATTACATGTGGATTTGAACCATCTTCTCCCCGGTGCTAGTCCAACAGTTTAAGAGTTACTTCATGTAGGCACCCGATATCTCCTTTTGGGATGAAATGGGAATGTAAAGAAGATGTAAAGGAGAAATATAAAGCCTAACTTTAAGGCTGATAACATTGATTCACTTAAAAATGCAGTCCAAATGAAGCATTTGAATGGCTTAATTAATTGAAGCAGAATTCTTAACAAGCTAAAATTCTGCCTTGATGAAGCTTCACTCTCGTAATATTCTTAATCTAGTGGGAGATACTGCTGAATGAAAAATGTAGCACTGAAATTCTGTCTAGTGGGGCATATGCTCAATAACTTTTCAGTGGTCTCAACTGAACTTCATTTTATTGAGCTACCATTTGAAGAGATTATTTTCACCCTGCTAATGTGAAGGGAACCAACTTCTAAAACTAAGATCTTATGGCATTTCTGGACCCCTGCACAAATGGATAACTACGTTCCTGTCAAACAGGCAACAAGTGGTCAAAATAGGAATTGCTCTATTAAATCCTCTACCTGTTAACAGCAGTTTCCCTCAAGGCAGCATTTTAGGGCCAACTCTCTTTATACTTTATATAAATGACCTCTGCGATCATATTAAAAGCAACTGTGTCTTCTTCGCAGATGATGTAAAACTATTCAATACCACCAACAATGCTGCCATCCTTCAAAAAGACGACTATGTATCAGAATGGTCAAACAAGTGGCAACCACAAATCTCAATCAACAAATGCTCAGTCTTATACATTGGCAAAACTAATCAGAACACAAAATACAAACTAGATGATCATGACCTTGTTGACGATCCTCACTCAGTTAAGGACCTTGGAGTACTCATCTCTAATGATCTAAATGCCAGAGCCCATTGCAACAGCATTGTCAAAAAGGCATTAAGAGTGGTTAACCTAATCTTACATAGCTTCTTCTCTGGTAATATTGTACCTTTAACCAGAGCATATAAAACATTTGCTATTCTCTTGCAATTCTCAAATGCAGTTCATCTGTCTGGAACCTGCACTACATATCAGACATTAATACAATTGAGACTGTCCAGAGATATTTCACGAGATGAGTCCTCCACTCCTTTGTTTGCAACAGAATACCTTATGCCACCAGACTTGAAATTTTGGGCCTTGAAAATTTAGAACTACGCCGCCTTCGATCTGACCTAAGTCTAGCACACAAAATTATCTGCTACAATGTCCAATCTGTCAATGACTACTTCAGCTTCAACCACAACAATACATGAGCACACAATAGATACAAACTTAACATAAACTGCTCCAAATGTGATTGCAAAAAATACAACTTCAGCAACAGAGTGGTCTATGTCTGGAATACATTACCTGACACTGTAGTTTTTTCCCCAAATCCCCAAAACTTTACCCTTAGACTGTCTGCTGTTGATCTCATTCCTTTCCTAAGAGGTATATAAGGGGCGTGCATAAGCGTACCAGTGTGCTTACCATCCCTGTCCTAATGTCCCCATGTATTTGTAACCATCTCATGTACTCATAACCATGCTTATACATCTTCTGTATTCACAATCATGTTTGTCTGTAATCATATATATGCTTGAATAAACAAACAAATAAATAAATAAATACTTCCACACAGAAAAGGCAACAACAAACAAATAAATAAATAAATACTTCCACACAGAAAAGGCAAAAACATACGCTTCACCTGGGAATAATAGTCTGGTAAACACTGGCTTCCATGTGACCCCTCCATCTTTCCCCCGGAGTTTTAAATCATAACTACAGTGCATGAAAACATGTTAATGGCTACCAACTCAGATGCAGATTCAGCATTCTTAATTGAATATGTTCATGATCCCGGTTGGACCAAGACATTTGTTTCTATCTGTCACAGAACAGCACTGACATATCCTTTCCTCTTCTTGGCAAGCTGCTGCATTGTACCTGTGACAAGGCACATTATTTTGTCTCCTAGGTGGTAAATTCAACAGACATCTGTTAAAAAAGTAACACAAGAACACATTAACCTAGAAATATCATGGTGACTTTGAAGCCAAAGACCTTGATAGCTGTTAGCCTGATAGGGAGGAAATAAAGAATAGAATAGAATAGAATTATTTATTGGCCAAGCATGATTGGACACAAAAGGAATTTGTCTTTGGTGCATGTGCTCTCAGTATACATAAAAATGCAAGATATATTTGTCAAGAATGATAAGGTGCAACACGTAATGATAGTCATAGGGTCCAAATAAGCAATCAGGAAACAATACCAATAGGAAGTCATAGGATACAAGTAACAAGTTACAGTCCTGCAGTCGTAAGTGGGAGACAGAGAAATGTATGTGTCTAGCTTCCAGGGAAGAAATTGTGAACTGAAGATGGTTCAGCTGAAAGTGAAGCTGATGACCATGGTGACTGGTGAATTGAAGAGATAGCAAGTAGATCAGCTCTTGGTAATTCATCTCTGGACAAGGAGAACATTTGAGATTGCTCACAAATACTCCAGACAGTTACTCTTTATGACACGGTCACCAGACAGTGGTCTCTAGCAGGTTTACAGCTTTTGGAGACAAGGAAACAAACATTTTGCCAAAACTGTGGTCAGTACTTTCAAAAAGGACACTTGCTCACATACCTCCTTTTTTAATTCTTTTGGAACTTGCCTGTTAACTCCATTTCAGCTATTAGGAACCTCTGGACTGACAAGTTTTACAGCACTGGGTGAGTTTCCTTCAATCTTCAGTGAAATAAGTTTTAAATACAAGTTTAAGGGCTTAAAACCAATTATTTTGAAATAAACAGCCAACATTCCAGAACTTTGATTCTGGAAAGTTATAAACAGACTTAAGTGTCCAGATGGATATGAAATAAGAGTTTGGAATTAATTATAAGAATCATTCCCATGGAAAAATGCTTTTGTTTTGAGTTCTGTTTTTTTTAATAATATAATAGGATGAGACTTAAATTTGGCTTACTAATACAGAATGGCCAAAATATTTTAATAGTGGACATACTGAAGAATATTTTGAATGATGGAGTCAGAAGTTAATTTTAATGTGTCTGCTCTGCTTCTATTTATAGTGTCTGACTTTATAGATAAACTGTGTTTAATAGATGATATGGAAGAGGAACAGGTTTTACAAATAAGACTGAAACTGATCTAAAAGGATTTTGAAAACACCAGGTAAAAGAATGCTATGGAAAAAGATGCTATACTGGACATACAAATGAAACTGGCTGATATTTCAATATAGGTAATCCTCATGTTATGACTACATTTGGAACCGGAAGTTCTGTTGGTAAGCAATGTGATTGTTAAGTGAGGCAAGCCCAATTTTATTTATTATTTATTATCAAATTTAAGGGTATGTGGCCTTAAGAGAATCCAGGTTTGCCCATTGATTTTGATTGCTGAACACCCCCTGGGAAGATCACAAATCATGATCATGTGACTCTGGGACACTGAAACCATCATAAATACAAGTCAATTGCCAAGCACCTGAATTTTGATCACATAACCAATGGTCATAAGTACAAAGATGTAAGTAACTCTTTTTCAGCATCATCATAACTTCAAATGGTTTTTTTTCTTAAAGGGACTAAAGATCAAGAATATTAAAAGTTCAGGGAAGAAACATACAAATGGTTTATTGGATCAAGGTTAAAACAAGTATGCTATTATTTCTAGTAAACCTTGATGGACTTTTGCTGATCAAGACAGAATGAGAAGGCTTTAAGGGTTTGTTTATAAATATATGGAAAAAGAAATTATTTATTGGAATTTAAGAGAAGGTGATAAATCACTAAAATTGCTCACACTTGTGATGAAGGGGAAAGCCATTTCTTTATATTTTCTTCTCTTTCTTTACTATCATCTTATTTTTCTTCCTTTTCTGTTTCTCTTTTCTGTGCATTGTTTTCTTTTTGTTCTATTTTTAATTTTTTTCATTGTACTTTTTAATAAAATTGCTATTAAAAAAGAGGAGTATTTGTGTTCCTCATGATCATTGGCCCTCTCTTTCTCTCTCTCTCTCTTCCACTGAAAATAATAATTTAGATCAGCCAGTATAAATGTGCCAAGAGCACAGAAATGAACCAAGGATTTAAGGTTTCTTCAGATCTTCAGCTCTTCTTAAAAGCTGAAGAACCTCCTATCAACCTCTTGGAAGCTCACCTTAGGGACTTTCTGAAATCAGAATTTCCCAAGCATAGGAAATACCAGCCACAAAGGCTGACAGAGACTGGTTCATAAATATTCCTATGTTTGGGAATGGGACATAAGAAAAAGTGAGCATGAACTAGACTTATACTCAGTAAACTTCCAGCTGCTACTATTTCCCTGTCATCAGGATAAAATCACTAACTTATGGGGCTACCACTTGACCAAATCAACTGTAACCCTTGATACACAATCATTTGGAAGGGCTCCACAGTGAAGGGGAATATCATGAGGAGGAGTCACATATTATTACAGATTTACTGTCCTATTATACAAACTGAGGGTTATTCACTTCAGCCCATGCTACAATACATATAGCATAAATGTTTCAGCAGAAAAATAACCCTCTTATCATAGATGTCGAAATATATTCCTTCATCAGTTTTCCCCCATTAGTTTAGTGACTGCCACTCCACTGATTTAAAAACGGTGACATTTTGTTGTAACCATGGAAACCATTACACTGAAAAGTAAATTCCTTAAGAAATGATATGTATAGCTAACTGAATGTAACTCTCCCTTTTATAGATCCATTCTGGATGCAGGAAATTCTTATTTAAAAAAGGGTTGTGCGTAAGGATTTTAGTGAAACAATTAGAGAAGCACTCTCAAATCAAAACTTATTATGATTTTAGACCAGAATAAGTTATTTATCTTTAAATAAAATTATTAGTGTCATTCAGCATGTTGTAGATCAAAAACATCATTGATCATTTACCAGTACTGTATGGCTTTCAGTTATATAGCTGGCAAATTCCACCCATGCAAGTATTCACACAAAAATATTCATCTCTCTCTCTCTCTCTCTCACCTCTCTCTCTCTCACTCTCTCACTCACACACACACACTGCTCTTACATATTTACAGTATTTTCCGAACATGCTTACCAAATCAAGTAAAGCCTTAGCAGTGTGTGCCATGTGTGCCATACGTGAAGCTCAACAAATCTGGGATAATGTTTTCGTCTTAAGAGTTTGGGGCCATTTGGTTAGCTTATTATCTGAATCTCAAAAATAAGTTTATTGAGTAACCAGCTATAGCATATAATGCTTGTGCATAATATGACAACCCCATTCAATAGCGCAGTAACACAATAACCCTATCCATAGTGGTGGACAGGAGCAGCCCTATAACTGCTACTGTCCCCTGATCAGCTGTCCTCTACAAACTTCATTGTGCACTCAAAAATGGAACATTACTGAACCAATCCTGATCATAATAAATCCTTCAGGAAAAATAATTCAGGATGGAGAATACTACCACCCCCACTACCACCCCATCCCAAAACAACAAAAAGGAAATATAATTCACTGGCAAAGCCAAAGAAGAATCACAGAGCATATCCCAGTGCTCAGAAATTGCTTAGGAGTGGTTGACTTCCATGCTAGTGGACTTACATGTCCTTCCTCTGTGCAGATAGTGATCCCTCATGCTCTCATTCTGCCAGAGAAATGGGGTGAGGCTTGCAGAGACCTCCAGACTCCTGCTACTGTATTAAAATCTGTTTAGATTTGAGTCTTTTAAACCTTTTAACCAAAATGTAGATGGAAATGTGCATAGAAATAAATATATCTACAAATATATTTTAAACCATAAGTAAGCATGCTTATGGCTACTCTCTCCATCCTTTCTTTTTTTAGCTCTAGAAGGCCTCATTGTAAAAAAAAAATATTGCCAAAAATTGACAGCAAAATATTGGCATTTATTGAGAGTGGAGACATACATGAAAATAAAAAGCAATGACAAATATGCTGATCTTCTAACAGTATCTACTACCCTTAAGAATTCCTTTGGACTAGTAGAAGCATAGTTATGCCATCAAAAGTCTAATTTCAAAAAGACTTACTCATGACTAAAAATACAGAATTAATCCGGGCAAGAGATGTAATTTAAAGTAATCCAAGTCTAGTCAAGGTGTATGGGGCTGAAGATAGGAAGGTTAAATAGAAGTGACTAAGTACAAAAGGAAAGTCTTGTAGGCAATTGACACTCAAGGCACAAGGATAACAAAGCACAAGTGCATGAAAGCAATAGGTAACCCCATCCTTATTTGGCTGGTGTCCAAGCCTACTTGGCTATAGGTATATTATATAGCCCGGTATATTTATTGATTCTTATTCACAGTGGGAAGAGGACTATATAAACCTCAATGTTGTATACACATTTATGTTACTTGTGTTGTTGTGGGTTTTTACTGGAGGTTTTTAAGAAGAGATTGGACAGCCATTTATCTGAAATGTTATAGGGTTTCCTGTTTGAACAAGGGGTTGGACTAGAAGACCTCCATGGTTCCTTCCAACTCTGTTATTTTGTTATATGTGCACAGAGAAACAAAAGGAGACTGAGAAAGCTTTGAAAGGTTTCAGTATTTTTCAGGCAATTGATTTATATTTTTGTCCTTCCTGAGGTGTGAATTTCTTACACTCTCTGTTCTACAGTACAAAGATAAAACTGTCACACCCATTGTCAAAGATTTGACAGAATCACAGAAGGCTGACCTTGCAGAAAGCAGAGTGACTTGAGGGAAAATAACCTGTCAAGAGCAAGTAAGGAAGGCAAGGAGTTTGGAAGCAGTCTTGTCAGCCTGGAATAGTTTAGGACTTTTCTTCAACATGCTCTAAAGAAGTGCAAACTTGCTCTCTGGCTGGGAAATTCTGGAAATTGAAGTCCACATACCTTAACATTGTTTTTTTTTTTGCCAAAAAGTTTTTTATTTTCCATAAAATTCATTTTCACATTTCATTTCCACATACAGTTTTTAACACATTTTAGTACTAATGTTTCTTCACCATATCTTCCTCCAATTACACATTTTAATACAAAATTTTCTTCACAATATCTCCCTCCAACCGTATTTTTTATGTTGTTGGATAATTATAATATTTGCATTAGATTATTTTATTAATCTTAATTAAAAGGCAAACACTGAAATATGTAGTCCATTACATATAAAAATTACACTATAAACCCTTAGTTAGCATTGACTGTAACTTTAATATTTAAACTTTGCTTTGGCGGTACCAACATTTGCAGCCGAATTAGTGAAAGAGGGAGATATCCAACATTTTCTTGATAAATTTATAAAAAGCCTGTCAAGAGAACAGAATGGTAATCGCTACAGGAGAAGAACAATGGCAGCCCTAGTTGCTGTTCCATATCCAAATATCTACTTGCTCAATCAAGCAAACGACCTCCTTATAAACCCCCCTCTCCCCAGTATCCATTGAATCTATTAAATATGCATCTCACTATGAAAGCAAGTATACTAGGAGCAGCCGTTAGATTAATCAAGGCTATACTTCTGGACCTATCCTATATGACACACAGTTATGTGTATACAGTATGTTTCTAGGTTAGAAGCTGTCCAAACCACAGTTTAAAAAACCCTTATTCCACCCTGAACTTCTTCATCTGTCTGGAATTAAGCGATATCTCCATAGGAGCCTGTCTGAGTTCCTGTCACTCAGATCCTGGTTGAAGCAAATTCTTTGGGCCATATCTTTGGTCTGCCTCATTTTACTAGATATGTTTTAATCTTCCTTAAGAAGACAAATGAATCTTGGTCTGGCTTATTGTGGCTTCTTTCCCCATCTGCCCCAATTTTTTTGTGATGGTCTCGATCTTGATAAAACCGTAGTTACTTTTCAGCAGAGAATCTGGAACATGTATCTTGAAACTGATACAGTCTCCTATCTCCATTATAACTCTGTAACCTCCTCCCCTGTTCCATTCCCTGATACTTTATAACATTTCTCGCACTTCACATAAGAGATTCTTCATATTGCCTCAAAACATTGAATAACCCATAAGGACCTATTGTATTAGTATCCTCTATGAAAAGTGCAATTGTGTATGTTCTGATATAGAAGCTGAGTCTGTTTCATCATATTGCTAGACTTCCTTCTAGACAATAAAAGGAAGACTAAATTCATAATAACAATTGCTAAAAATCTTAATTGTTCCCCCCTTGTTTTTTTTCTTAGGTGATAAAATTTCACCTACAGATAGTGCTTGACTTACAACCATTTGTTTAGTGACTGTTCAAAGTTACAAAAACAAAGTGACTTATGATCAGGGATGGGCTTCAAAATTTTTAGCAAGGGGTTCTCTGCTCTGTAGCTGTGTGGGCATGGCCATGGTGGGTGTGGCCTAGTTGGCCTCCTGCACCACGGTGGTGGTGGGTCGTTTTTGCCCTCCCCAGACTCCGGAGTCTCGAGCTTTCCTTGAGCCTCCAGGAGGGTGAAAACGGCCTCCCTAGGCTCCAGAGGCCCTCTGGAGGCCAGAAACAGGCCCGTTTCCGGCCTTCCTGAACTTCCAGTAGGCCCATTTTTCGCCCTCCCTGAGCCTCCATGTGCACCCTGCACTTACCTGCATCCAAAATAGGCTGCGTGGGGACTCCTGGGAGGAGAGTGGTGGGGCCAGCCAGGAGTGGAATTTGGGGGTTCTCTGAACTGCACAGAATCTTGACTAGACGTTCTCCCAAACTCCTGCGAACCCCCAGCAGCCCACCCCTGCTTATGACTGTTTTTCACATTTATGACAGTCGCAGCATCCCTGTGTGCACGTGATCAAAATTTGGACACTTGGCAACTGGCATGTATTTATGATAGCTGCAGTGTTCCGGGATCCTTTTGCGACCTTCTGACAAGCAAAGTCAATGGGGAAGCCAAATTGACTTAAAAATTGTGTGCTAAGTTAACATTTGTAATGATTCATGTAAGAACTGGCAAGAAAGGTTGTAAAATGGGGCAAAACTCACTCAACAACTGTCTTGCTTAGCAACGGAAATTTTGGGCTCAATTGAGACTGTAAATCGAGGACTATCTGTATTGCCAACAAAGTTGCTAATTTTTTAACGATAGCCATGATTTGTAAAAATCATTGGGGGTTTCCCTTATGCTATTATTGCTTGATGATTTTTTGTGTAATTTTATTCTTAATTTATATTGCTGTTTTATATCTGATGTGTTTTATATTGTCTTTTAAATATTTTAAAATATTGGTAATGGACAGTAAAATAAACAAAAAACATAATATGTCTATGTGAGACAAAATAAAGTTTTAGATTATATATTCAATAGTTGTTTTTGGCACACTAAAAAGTAAATGAGGAAGAGAATGGCAGAAACTATTTAAGGAAGTTTTCACTTTTCTGTTTGAGTAATAAACTTACTTCCTGCGAAACTAGGTATTAATTTATATTGCACTTCTCAGACACAAGTATTATGCTTTTTCTTATGTTGCTTTTAGGAAAAGAGAGTTTACAAGCAACATATGTTCCATATTGTTCAGGAAAAACTTGTAACCATCTTCCATATTTCATAGCTATGTAATGTTCAGTTTTGCAGACAAAAAGCAATTTTTATCTTTTCAGGTGATGTTTGAAACATACCAGTTTTCTGGGGTTTACGTAGCCATTCAAGCAGTTCTTACTCTGTATGCACAAGGTAAGAATACGTTTTACGTTGAATTATATGTATCATAAAGAAATATATTTGAACCAAATCCAAATTACAAAAATTCCTTAAACCAGCCTTTCTGGTAATATTTTTGTCATACGGATATTATTTTGCTTGGTCTAGTAAAATTTAAAGCTTAAATTTTAAAAAGCTGTAAATCCAAATGCATTATTGTATAAATTCATCTATGTTTTTAAATTATGGTATTATATTTATTTAAATTACGGTATTAAATTATTATTTTAGTTGCTGTTTTTATTGTTTTTGCTTTCATTGTTTTTGTTTTGTTTTTATGAGTATTTGGTTATGTACATATATATATATGTATATATATATAAATAGAAAGTATCTGAAAAAATATTTTAGCATTGTGCTTTGTTTCATAGAAAGGAACAAAGTGCAACAGTGAGAAAACATATCAGAACAATAAGACAGTAAAGTCATAACCAGATGGTATTAAATGCTTAAAAGCTTAAGCAAATAAAAACATAGTTTAAAAAAAACACCTTCCTTTCTAGTTTAGTTTAGTTTAGTTTAAACAGAACATTTTTCTTGTCTGGACTGAATTTGATTTTGCTGCCTTGCATCCATTTTATTACTGATTATTAATTCATCACTTCCATTACTCCACCTGAATCTAACAAGAACTATAGCTGAGTCCAATTAATGTACTATTGGCATCTTGCAAATGTTAACATTGAAGCCTCAGAGACAAGTATTTTTAGGAAAAATATATCTGCACATTATAGCATTCTATATGAAAAACATCTGTGAACAGTACCTCTTTTTAGAATTGGTTGTACTAGTAGAAGTGGAACCAGTGAAATAAAGTATCGTGTATTACAGATGATTTCCCCCCCAGCAGAATGTTGTAACTAATATAATTTTACAGCTAAAATATCACTCATAATTCTAAGAAAATTATCAGAGTCACTTTCGGCAAACTTTCAGTAGAAGACCAAGGCAGTTTGGGTTCCAAAATCAAGCTTGAAATCAAATTGAAATGGTCCCATGAGGTTTTTTGTTGTTGTTGTTGCTATTTTTCTTCAGGTTTGCTAACTGGTGTTGTTGTGGATTCTGGAGATGGTGTTACTCACATCTGTCCAGTCTATGAAGGCTTTTCTCTTCCTCATCTCACCAGGAGACTAGATATTGCTGGTAGAGATATTACTAGATATCTCATCAAGGTAAGGTGGAGTTATTAAATTTGATTTTTTTTTAATCAGTTTTAGTAGATGTTTGGCTCATTTTGTCACAAGTTTACAATGGGGAAGATCAGAAAATCACTCAATGGGATATTTCTAGCAAGAGTGTAACGTTATTCCTAAGGAAGGAATGAGCACTGAGCATTTATTCAGAATACTAAGAACATGTTTATTTGTCTAAGGCTTGCTAAATTCCAAGCTACTCTTGCAACTTTAAAGTGATTTACGACAATGCTAGGGCAATTATGAAAATGAAAAATTGTCTTACAAAATAGTGTAGCAGCAATGAAGAAGGAAATGAAAGATTATTTCCAAAGGTTCCCCTCTTAGGAGGTTTTAACCATGATAAGCTATTCAAGGAACAGTGCTTTTATTATCAGTAAATACTGTGCCTTGGACACCACTAGATATTTAGAGCAGAGCCTCCTTGTCTTGTCTTGGGGGTCAAGGTGTCCATTGCAGGAGGCATTTATTTGCTTGCTTATCTGGAGAGAAGGCAGTCAAAGAGATAACATGTGAGGTCCCAATCATTCCGGGTTTTAAAACTGGGTCAAGCATATGTGTGATGACAAGTGCATCTTATATGCAAGAAAGAGTCAAGAGACATTGTTCAAGAACAGAGGTATACTGTGTATATTGAAGTATTGGCAGATCAGCTTGCATGTTTTCTGTTAATGTCTGATGAAAAACTCAAATAATAGGTTTGAGTTCAAAATAAAATGTGAGCAGCAGCTATCAATCAAGATGCAATGTATCTTTGTCACTCTTGCTATAAATGATAAAAATTTATCATCTTTGCTACAAAAGATAAAATGTCTCAATCTGAAAGCCTTATTTCAGGTCTACCATTAACTGTCTTACTTCAATACTAGCTACTTTTACTACGAGGGTATGCCTTCAATCATTCTGCTGATTTTGAGACTGTTCGAATGATTAAAGAAAAGCTCTGCTATGTGGGTTACAATATTGAACAGGAACAGAAATTGGCCTTGGAAACTACTGTGTTAGTTGAATCCTACACGGTGAGTAACTCTGTGCATTTGCAGTTTTCTATTATAATGCAAAAGTCGGCAGCCTGTTATTTTTCACCTCTAATAAACCCTAGTTGATACGGCAAGGGATTACATGGATGGTACTTTAAGACATTTGGAGCCCCTGTTAAAACAGTTCAGACATTAATGGTATGTTAGGAGTAAGCAGAATGACAAAATGGTACAAAAGGTGATACAAAAATTTGGAGATTTTTGGAATACTTGTTTAGACAAAAATGGAGCAGGGGAAAAAACAAGTCCTAAAATTGGACAAGATGATTCAGCCACTAAGTTTGCCATCCAGAATTGACCTCAAAGTAGACATTATAAATTGAATGTTATCACTGGTAATTGGGATTAATGCTATACAAACAGTGTTTGTTTCCCCCACTCTTATTTAAGAGTTTCTTCAGGTTGATTGCTTTAACCGAGAGCAAATACAAAAATATGAATGTATTGTTTCTTTCCTTTCTGTCCTTAAACATTAATCAGATTGGCTACATTATGGTATGACAGCTATGGCCAGCTCAATTAAATGTCATAAGTTTTAATTTTTTTTACTTTATTGAAAAATCATAGGTAGATGCTAGCAATGAAAGGTAATTACTACTTTAGGTAAGCAAATACTGACCTAAAGTAGTAATTATACATCATTACTAGTAACCAAGACTAGTAGTCTTTAATAATTTAATAATAATAGTTGTTTAGTAGAATTATAGAATTGAAAAGGAATTACAAGTCATCTAGTCCAATCCTATGTCCAGGGCAAGAATCATATCATCTCATCTCTGACAGTGTCTCTCCAACCTCTAGCAATAGAGCACCCACAACTACAGAAGGCAGGATGTCATGATTCTTAATAATGCTCATAGTCAGAAAATTCTTCCTTATGTCAAGTTTAGACCTCCCTAAAACTTCCACCCATTGGTTCTTGCTCAGTATCACTATATTAGTTAGAAATCCAATAAGTAATACACTTGGGAGCTATGGAGAAGAAATATACTCGCTCTTCCTTGTGACAACCCTTTAAATATTTAAAAATTGCTATCATGACTCCTTTGCTTTGTCTTCTTTAGGCTAAAACGTGCCCAGTCTTTTTAAATGTTCTTCATAAAATTTAACTTCCAGACCCCTTAGTATCTTTACACATTCCTCTCTGCCTCTTTTCAGTTCTTTGGAGTCTTTGTGTATTGTGATGATCAGAACTTGACAGAATATTTCAGAACAATCACTTCTTACTGTTTCAACACTATGCAGCACGTTGCTGGTTAATGCTTAATTTGTGGTCATGTCAAATGCACATCCTTCTTTCAAGTATTATTGCTAAGCCACTTACCTTGTACCCAAGCCTGCTTTTCTTGTTCAATCTATTAAGATCTTTTTAAACCTCAAGTCTGTTTTCTATCGTGTTAGCAATTTCCCCCCACCTCTTGAGGCATCTGCAAATTTCTATCCCCTCCTGTAAGTCATTTATGAAAATATTAGATAGTACTGGGCTCAGGACAGACTCCTCAGGTATACCAAATGATGCACAGACAGGTGAATTGATTAGCTAGTTTAAAGCAATTATACAACCATCAACATACAGTGTGCCAGAAATCTAATGTATCTTTTTCACTGTACCAATCATTAACAAATGCACAGTAGCAGCTAACCAATATGGTTAATCAAACAACCCAGCACAATTCTTTAGGAAACATCTTATTTTTAAAACTGAACAGAAGGCCAGCCTGATTGGGATTGAGCCATAAAAATGTGTGCCTCCATATTGATACAATACCATCAAGGCCCACATACTTAATGTTCAAGTGACTGCAATTCTATCCGGTTGCACCATTTTATCAATAAGGAGAAAAGTGAAAGATTATTAGAGAGGGATCCAATCTAGAATTAAGGAGAACTTTTGTGACAGAACAATCGGCGGAATGGCTTGCCTCCAGAAAGTGAGGGTGCTCCATCACTGGAAGTTTTTAAGAGAAGATTGGACAACCATTTTTCCAGAAGGGTAGAACTGGATTAGAAGATCTCCAAGGTCCTTTCCAACCCTGATATTCTATGTTCTAAATTAGTGGTGATAATCACATTTTATAATTTCTTAGGTTAACTTTATGCTATGTGAAGAAGTTGTTCCCTTTTCCTGGTTTAAGTCTTCTGGTCAGCTTCCCTCTGTTCATATTCTCTATACTGCGTGCAGTTTAATACTGCTTAGTTATGTCCCCATTTATTTGCATTTTAGTCTAAAAAGTACCAAACTTTATAACCCTTTCTAGAAGAGAAGGAGGATCGTTTTGCCCATCCACTTCTATACTTTTTCCAGCTATCTATATAACAATATATAGATAAGGAAGCCAGTTTGGTATAGTGCAGTGATGGCGAACCTTTTTCTTCTTGCGTGCTAAAAATGATG
>JANHFT010001765.1:73741-86210 GCA_032467955.1 Pseudoxenodon macrops | reverse complement strand
CCCCTGGCTTCCAGGCAGACACGTTCCATTGGCTATTAACCTTCCGTCGCTAGTTAGCCAACCAGCGACGGCACACCTTTTATTCATATGTATATCTATAATCCGCCCCTCCGGGGTACAGGATGCAGAGGATTAGGCAGAACACAACACCCACCACCATCTGGGATGAGAAGCAAAACATGTTCTTCTCCTTCCTCAAGGGAAAAAAATAACCCCATCCAGTTGCCATTTGAAGAAGAAAAAAAAGCATCTTTGAAACAATTATGACCTGGATGACTGAGAATCTCCACTGACACTACACAGGAATTCTTCCCACTAATTTTCTTTTTAGGCTGAAAAGTCTGGACAGCCAAGATGGCTTAAATGATGGATAGAGATATAACCGAAAAGTATTCAATGGCATTACTCTCCGCCACCTTCAATAATATCAGAACAAAACACCAAGATATATTTTTAAACATGTGGCTGATATAGTAGGGAAAATGAAGTCTCTCTTGCAGGGGATGGAACTTGGACAAGTTTCCAGAACAATTTCAGCTCAGCCCCAGTGGAACAGCAATTTTCAAATGCCAGTAGGAGGGAGACAAAGTTTTACCAAGATTGAAGAAGCTGCGTATCATCTCAGTATCAACTCTTTTTCCCCTGAAACAGATGCATTGGGGTAATAGAAAGAGATAAGTAAACAGTTTCACCTTAGGAATTGTGCTGACAGTGGATTATGGTGTACAAGGTACATGAGTGAGAACTGAGAAAGAACACAACAACTAGAAATTAGCAAGATGGGCAGAAAAAGAATGAAATTCAGCCGAGATAAAATGCAAGCTGGTATATCTTTGAAAGGAAGAAGAAGGCGAAGCATTCCCATGCATGAAGAAACAAAGGCACATGCTCAGCAGGAAGGAACCCTTAAGAACCAGAATCGTAATTCTGTTAATGGTTGCTGGTCAATTAGATATTAGACTGCAGTTTGACACTAGTATTGAAGAAGGGAAAATGCCAGCTTCATTTCAGGCTCCATAGGCAGAATTATTATGTTGTGAAGCAGAGAGAAATAATTGCTTCTTTCTTTTCCCACCTGGCTCAGGTGATGACTTTACCTTAAATATTGCATTTAGCTTTTGGCGTTTCATTCTTGTACAAATAGAGACACATTTGGACAGGATGAGCTTACCAGAACAGGGAAAAACAAATTATTCAGAGTGAAAGAACTTTTACTGAAGTCCAGGTTTTTAAGTGGCTGATAAATGCCACTGGGTAGCATTCCTAAATTAAAAATCAAAGCACACAAGTAGTGAAATGCATTAATACCACATTACTGCATGTTATTTTCAAAGATAAAATAGGACGTAAAAGTCTGAAGCTGGGGGAGGAAGGTGTTGGGCAATTATTCAACATAGGCTTTGTTACAAAATCATTTTGTGTAGCTTTTAAAGACTAAGGCCAAACAAATGTTTGGGATGGGGGAAAGAGTGTTCCTGTCATTTCCCCCCCCCCCTGTATACAGAAAAAAGATATTCAAAGGATCTTATACAAACTTCATAAAAGACAAGACAATCATGGAGTTTTGTTTTATCTGTGTTGGTTTGCTTTTTGTGTTTTATATTTCTGCTTAGTTGTATTTTTATATTATAAGTTGCCCAGAGTTGTTTGCGGTGGAGGAATTTCCCAGCAACTGCCCAATATTGGAGGTCAACATTGGATGATCCAAAAACAACAGAGGGAACTGGGCCACACATCTCCTAAGAAGCAATTTTTAAAAAGATTAAATGTATATTGCCGCCTATTCACCCATGGCGACTCAAGACGGCTTACAGAATATAAAAAACACATTTAAAAAGAATAAAACTGATAAAAAACAATAAATTAATGTAAATAAAATCATCCCCACCCGCCACCTGCAGCCCCAGCGACAGCCGATCATACGAGCCATTTAATGGGCTCCATTCCATTCTGGGTTCCCCAGGCCTGCTGGCAGAATCAGGTGTTCAACGCCTTCCAAAAAGAGAAATAGAGTGGGGGCCATTCTAATCTCAGGGGAAATGATGTTCCAGAGAGAGAGAGCCACCATGGAGAGGGCCCTTCTTCTGGGTCCAACAGGTGTATCTCCCTGGGGGATGAGACCCACAGCATTCCCTGCCTCCTACCTTGCTCAGTTTCTATTTTGTGTAAAGCTATTAACTTGCTCATCTAAACGTCTTGGTAGCAGGCACAGTCATGTTTTCCCTCCAAGCTGAAGAAAATGCTGGGAAGAGAAACATTTTCTTTGAAGCTTCTTGAAAACCTGAAATAGATTAAACTAATAGATTCCATTCATATATCATACTCAGCTGTGTTCTTTTGATGTATCGTGATGTATCACAATTTTCTCTCTCTTTGCAGAGCCAGTGTGGGCGTGGCCTGTGTATGACACATCTGGCCCATGGGCTGCTAGTTTGACAGATCTGACATTTTGCCATGCTGGCCACATGACCATGGAAATTGTCTTTGGACAATGCTGGTTCCCTTGGCCAAGAAATAAAGATGAACCCTGTGCCCTAGAATCAGACATGACTGGATAGGGAAAATGTTTACCTTTTTACTTTTGCCTGACAATGCCAAGAAGCCCTTCAATGGAATGTAGGCCAACAAGACAATAACATAATAGTTATTTTCATGCAAGTGAGCCTGCCCATGCAATCAAGACAGTATCACAGTCAAGCTTTATACTTGATCCAATATGGGGCTTAGCATTCCTTGTGCAAATTGTAGTAGAGTCTGGCAGGTACAGGATGGTGTATAGCCTTCTTTGGTGCCAAACAATTTTGCTCAGGCATCCAGTATCTCAGATTTGGGAAGTAGGAGTGTTAGGCATGCCTATGAATGAAACCACATGTTCTGCATAATCTGTTAGTATAGTAAGAATGTGAACCAGCATCCAATCCCAACAACCCTCAATAATTTCTTTGAATCTTTGGTATGCATGTGGATAATTTAGCATCAGGCAAACATATAATCTGGGTTCAACATTCCCATCTGGGTGCAAATTCATGAGTGATAGTAAAGCTCTGGTGGAGATCTTTATAAAGATCTCTTTAAAGATCTTTGAAAAACCTTTGCCTTGGTTCTACAGTAGGACTGTAGTTGCTATTGGTGATGTTTGTTGACTGAGTCTGCACTAGGAGCAGTTCCTTGTTCCTCCTTGGGCAGGAGCAGCATGGTTTGGTGCCATTGTTAGCACAAGAAGGGGCATAGCTTAAGTAGGATAGATCTTCAATAGTTTTTAGATGGGGGGACCACATAGGAATTTCAGGACTATTTATACGTAAAGCTGGGAAGACATTTTGATCAGTAATGTTGCCAAGAATACTTTACGGATAAAGTCAACAGCAATTGAAGAGAGAGTAAATATGTAGACAATGATCATACAGACAAGATGAGCATAGATCATAGAGCATAGACGAGCATGATTTCAACAGATCATTGTTGAAATCAGGGGTTTTAAATGTACATCTAATAGGTTTGAAGTCTGAATACTGAGGTAGTCATTTTTGCTCTTAGAACCTTACAGTTCAGAACAATAGCATCCAAAAGGGATTGGGAAGGGATCCAAAGATGTATTCTGAATGAATGAGCTTCCAACTGATTTATGCAGTTGAGTGAGAACAAACATAAAATGAGGAATGATGGCACAAAACCTTAAGACTTCACCAATACTTTGAAGTTTGAGATGCCATTTACGTCAGTGGATCCAATTTCTACCTCATTGCAGGAACCAAAGGTTGCTTGGACACAGCCTTTTTTTCTGAACCAATTCCACTGTGAAGCTGGACACAATACTTAAGCAGGATCTGATTACTGCCAAATAAATTGGGACAATTCTTTCCCGTGTTTTTGAAACTACTACTGTTGATGCATTTTAAATCTGCATTTTCTTTTGGTAATAGGCATATCATACTTCTTACTCACGTTCAGTTTGCAATCAGATTCTATTCCAAGACACTTTCCACAAGTACAGTTACCCAATCAGGCATCATTCATCCTATACCTCTGCATTTTATTTCTTTTCCTTAAGTGAATAAGTTTGCATTTCTTATATGTCATTCTGTTACTTCAGCCTACTTTGCTCAACAAGCAAAATCATTTTGAATGTTGTCTCTGTCTTCAAGAGTATTACTTCTTCCTTGATAATTTTGTGCCCTGTGTGGTCCACTTGTCAAACTTTTTCAAGTTTGACAAGAAACTATTGACCAATGATTTTTAGGTCTGATTTTGGAACCATCTTTGTATGCAACCACAGTAATAGTTTTGTTATTCAACATATATTTAATAGCTTGCTTATAAAATTTGCAGTAGTTTGTCAAAGAACTTGTTAAAATTAGAACATATTTTGATCACAACATTTCCATAAACCAGAAAGTAAAACAATCCATAGAATAAATAAGATTGCCTGGTAAAAGTTATTCATAAAAGCAAATCAACTTTTAATAATCACTACATTGATTTCCAGTCATTTATATCTGCTTTAGAATTTTCCCTAGTATGTCTATAGCTTCCTAACATCCTTCCCTCCATCTCTCTCTCCATCTCCATCTCCATCTCCCCTCCCTTTCTCTCTCTCTCTCTCCCTCCCTCTCTCCCCCCTCTCTCTCTCATTGTTGGGATGCTTAGACTGGACTTGACATTTATATCCAGCTACCCAGTTTTTTCCAAGGACCTAGGACAGGCCGGTATTGTTCTTTGATGATGTAATACTATTATTATTATAAATTTTCACAAATAGAAAACATAACAAAAGATAAAGAAAATGAAAAGGTGAAAAGTGCAAAACATAATACAGATAGGGGAAAAAAGCAAGCATGTATAAAGAAACAACTTCCATCTTCTTTACCCTGGTTCAAAACAAACTTATTGTCTCTCAAAAAACTACAATTACAATTAAATTATATTAAAATTACATATAATTCCCTTCTTACCATATTCAATCATTTTAATCAGCTAATCCATAAATTAATATTTTTCTATTTTCATAATAATCTATAAGAAGTTCCAGTCTTTTATAAACATGGAAGAATAGAATTGGAAGAGATCTTGGAGCTCTTCTAGTCCAACCCCCTACTCAAGCAGGAGACCCTATACTATTTCAAACAAATCTTTGTCCAGTTTCTTTTTGAAAGCCTCTGGTAGTGGAGCATCAGCAACATCTGAAGGCAAGGCTGTTCCATTGGTTGATTGCTTTCCCCATTAGGAATTTTCTCCTTAGTTCTGGCTTGCATTTCTCCTTGGTTAGTTTCCATCCATTGTTCTTCTCATTGTCTTATCCAGGGAATTCCCAGAGTATTTTTGGATCGTGTCATGCTAGCAAAAATGGTTGAGATATGTTGGAAGAAAACTTAAAAGCAAAGACCAGGGAATAATTTTTCTAACAATAAAGTAATGTCTAGAAAGGGTTTTCATTTCTCCTTTAAGATTAAACCTTGTATTGCTTCTTCATTTCTGCAACTTGACAAACTGAAGTGAGTCAACAGACAACAGAACATGAAATTATATGCGAATGGAACAGAAGATTCAGCTAGCTTTATTTTTATTTTTATTTAAACTCCACGGAATTTAGCATAGCCACAGCAATTTTATATTATTACAGAAGAAAGGGGTGGGGGGAATCTTGCTATTCCTGCACTTTTGAGAAAATAATAGGGATAGATTTCTGGAACACTAATGTAACTGTCATTTTTGATATATCCATATTTTGCTGAGTGAAGATCTTTCCAGCAATGGTCACCCAATGTGACAATTTCAATGGAGTGTCTCAGAGGAAAAAAAAGTATTTTAAGCGCTATCCATGTACACACACACAGTTCATTCACATGGATCTTGTAGATGAAACAAATCCCACTTAAATATATGGTAAGCAATTTTTTCCCCCAAATTCAAAATCCATTTGTTTCGCTGATCTGGAAAAATACATTTTCCTTGTCATTGTTCCCATTGAACAATCTCAAATCTATCACACTCCCTTCCCCACACCAATTTTCATAATGATATTTTAAATATAGGCAAGAACCATACATACAATCACAAATACTGTATAACTGTTTTTAAAAAGACAATTGACATGAAACACAAATATGAATAAATAAAACTATCTATTCTCCTGATTACCTTTTGTTGTTTGCTGCCATGGAATGACAATGGAAATGTCCATCTGATATGGGAATATTCAAGATAAGCATGCTCACCAAATCAGCCTGAAGGAAATTTCAATATTTGAGAGATTTGGAGGCAAAGGAATGTAGTAAACACACCCAGGTTTTACAATGATAATGCTTGCATTAAAAAAAATGCAGTGCAGAAAATGATATTATCTCATTCTGTACTTTTTGTTAATTCTCTATCTTAAGAATAGAACTGGCAAAGATTGTGAAATAGTGCTGCTCCCTGGAATACAGTATACAAAGAACTGGAACAAATAAATATCAGCTTGATTCATTGAGACCACATGAATGTGTATGTGTATGTATTTTCTTGGCAATAACTTTCAAGTTTTTGATCTTCCTTACAACAAGGATCCCCAATCCTTGGGTGTAGACCGGTACTGTGGATCTTTCTGTTGCCGGTTAGCTCGGGGCTGCGCCTCGCATGTGCAGCAATCAAAAAATAGCTTTTGCGCATGTACATAAGCAGAATCCAAGATGGCGGCGCCCACAGAGACCCCAAGGGAACTGGCTCCATGACATCATCGCTGAGTTACTAATGGTTCTAAAGAACTAGTTAGAACCAGTAGGAACCCACCTCTAGTCTGCAGCCTGTTGGGAATCAGGCTGCACCAGCGGTCAACAACTGCGCAAAGCTTCATCTATGCATGTGTAGACGTAGGTTGCATGCGTGAAACTATTCACATACACATACCACTGCTGCTGCCTATGCCCCACCACCACCACTAGTCCATGGAGCCAAAAAGGTTGGGGACTACTGATCTACAAACTTGATATCTTCTGGTAGTCACCATTTTAGCACTTCTAGGAAAAAAATGGGCAATTGGAAAAGGTCACAGAAGCTAAGAAAAAATTTCAGGCAATTGTAGCAAATGGAAACTAAGAAGTAAACCCCTTAGACAAAGATATCGGGCTACTTTTATTTGTTCTAAAATGTAGGAAATATCTTAATATGCATTCATCAATATTCAAGTTAAAATGTTCAACTATACCTCTTTCTTTCTGGGAAAGAAAATTAGGAAACTAATCAATAGAAGCAACATATTCCCTTTGAAATGATGGTTCCCTGAGATGATTTCTGCTTAACATAAAGGGCAGTAAAACAATATGCTTTTTTATGCTAGGAGATAATATTTGGCATGCAATAATTTTGTCCTTTCAGTTCAAGGTTTTTACAGTGACAACAGCTGGATACAGCATTAATCCAAACTATTTCTATTCAGCCAATACAGCAAAGTATCTCTGCTTGCTAGGCAGATTAAGAGTGCATTCAGAGTTTTTATCTCTGCTATTAAATAAAGGAGTTAGAATCTGCAAAGAGTCTTGTAGCAATTCTCTATCATAATTGAAATAACAAATGTTATTATAAAGAACAATTCAGTACCATTTCCCAGAAACTGTAAATCTCTCAACATGAGGCATGGAATTTGAAAAACACGGATTCTTAAATTTAGGCAGTGTTTCCGATTAGCTTCTTTTATCAAGAAAAGACTAAGAGGCTAAGCCTTAGAAACTAAAGCTAGATTTACATGTTTCTCTTTTCTTCTTTTTCTTCAAAGACTTATGCAAGGGTCCTCTTTGTAGACTTTAGTTGAATACCATCATATCGGACATTCTTCTAAATAAACTAAATCAGCTAGCGGTACCTGAACACACTTGTAAGTGGATCACAAGCTTCCTAACAGACAGGAAGTAGCAGGTGAAGCTAGGCAAAATCACATCAGATACCTGTACAATTAGCACAGGAGGCCCCCACTGCATTCTAACCACTGTGCCACAATGATTCATTCATTCTTCCCTTCCTTCCTTCCTTCCTTCCTTCCTTCCTTCCTTCCTTCCTTCCTTCCTTCCCTCTGTAGACTTATACACAGTTGGATTCACTGTGTATATAATTGGCATTATTTCACTATATTGTCTGAAGCCATTATTGTGTTCTGAAAGTTGTGCTGTTGTTTTTGTTGTTATCATTATATGCTACCATTTTTATATGTAACTCAAGAAGTCAAATATGCATAATAGCCTGCTTCCTCTTTCCCCAAAATGCCAACCTTGTGAGGTGGGTTTTGCTGAGAGAGTGTGTACTGAGTGAGAGTAAGTGTCCAAAGGTCACACAGTTGGCTTTGTGCCTAAGGTGGGACTAGAATTCACACTCTCCCAGTTTCTAGCCTGGTGCTTTCAACACTACAACAAGCTGGTTCTAATTTCTATAAATAAATAGCATAGGAACTTGCAGGTATATACTGTATATATATGAAGATTGAATAGCACATGGGCATAAAATCTGTATTGAAAGGACTGTTACACATTGGATAGATAAGAAATTATTTGTAGTTCTCATAATATTTCAGCATATACATATTTCACAAGTTCATTAGCATGTTGGCTTGTGTTTTGCCCAGTCTTGATTGACATTCAGCATGCTAAATTACCTTAGGTTTTTTAGAACTTCTCAAACTGATTATAGCCTTGAGACAAAACCTGATAAATGGCTGTGCTCTAATTCTCAAGAGTAAACATTCTGATTATCAAAAGAACCTTCTGTTTATGCTGCCTAAGATAAGTAGCATCACTAAACTGCTTTTAAATTAAACTGGGAAATTTAAAATATATAAGCATATGAAAACTCTCTGGTTTCATGTTTGAAATTATATATAATGTTACATTCTATGTCACTTATATTGTTTCATGTCATTTCACATTTCTGTGTCTCTGACCAGTGTTGATTGCCAAACAACCCTGCCTGTAGAAAACCATGCTTTAAAAAAAAATTCTACGCAGATTTAATTAAGACAGTAGGCCGTAAGTAGAAACCCAGCACAGCTGTCCTGAAGAGAAAGCCAGCATGTGATCTCACTTTCCAGTTTCAGATTGACACTGTGAGCAGAACTCCAATCTGTTATATTCACTATAAATCACCTTGCTCTAAAAGGTGAGAAAGAGTCAAAAATAGCAATAGATTGATATGGTTTCCAGAACTTTAGAATGCTTTGATCTGCCTGAATCTGGAATGTGTTAAGACCGAGTTGCATAAACCTAGATTTTAAAAAACAATAAACTTTGATAGTGACTATTAGATTATTTGGGGAAACATTTAGAATAGCAAGATCTAATTTCATTATTCTACCATTTGTAGTCTTCTAAGCCATTGTACTCCAGGGTATTATCTCTCTGGGTTTAACCCATAGACTTGAGTTTTAATTCCTTGTATCACAAGGGTTAATATATCTAGATTTAATGGATCATATCTGTTAAATCTCAAATGTACTTTGGCATATGTGTAAACATTTTGAACCATGCACAACAGGAAAAAAACATCAAGAGTACCTTGTCCTGTTACTAAACTGCTTCCACTACTTGTGATAATGGTTAGATTCTCACAGCTTTCCTGTAGCTATGCAAAGCAAATATGATTTCTTTGCTGCTTCCTAGCTTTGTAATAAAAACCCACTAACTTGGAGTTATCAGAGGAGATGGCTACCTCCCTTCTTTCTTCAATGAACGTCAGTCTTCTTGCCACTGCTATCAACAATCTCATAGCATAGCATATCCCACTAGTCCACTCACTTTTGATTTTCCCAGTTGATTCTTGTTGGTCAGTTTGCCCTCCATCTTCCTACAGCTTCCTAGAAATATCAACACAATTTTTTCCATAACTTGGAGGAACATCAATTGGACTGGGAAATTTAAAATATGTAGACACATGAAAATTCTTAATTTACTTTGTTTGTTACTTTGAGAAAGATATCCAAGTCATTAGCCCATTTCAATCCCTTAAATTGTAACCATCTACAGCTCAATTTAACTTGAGATTTTTGCTCTTCTGAAACCTCTAGGATAAATTTAAGTGGTAGTGTCACAATCACGTTCCCTGATCAGGACTGAGAAAATAAATTGAAACCCTTCCTTCCTAACTTCCCAGTGGTTACTAAAAAGCAACTTGATACTGTATCAGTCTATTAGCAGAACACAAAAAGATGGAATTACTACTTCTGCAAAAAAGAATTGCTTCTAGCTTGTTATATCACACAAGTGGGAGAAAGAGTTTAAAGTTTGATCTCACTATTAATAGAATTTACATTTGATACACAGTCCCTATAATTCACTTGCAATGACTTCATTAACTTTGCCACAATAAATCTACTTAGAGTTTCAGTATCATTTGTAGTCAATTTTTGCAGTTTCTTCCTTGCCAAGGAAAACCTTCTCTTCTCTTCTCTTCTCTTCTCTTCTCTTCTCTTCTCTTCTCTTCTCTTCTCTTCTCTTCTCTTCTCCTCCCCTCCCCTCCTCTTCTACCTCTTTTAGTGGAAAAAACTAGGAGAGACATGATAGCAGTGTTCCAATATTTGAGGGACCCCAAAAAGATGAGGGAATCAAATGGTTTTCCAAAAGACCAAAAGGCAAGACAAGAAACAATGGATGAAAACTAACCAAGGAAAGAAGCAATTTAGAACTAAGGAGAAATGTTCCAATCGTGAAAGTAATCAACCAATGGAATAGCTTGCCTTCAGAAGTTGTGGGTTCTCTGTCACTGGAGGCTTTCAAAAAGAGACTGGACAACCATTTGTCTGAAATTGTATGGGGTCTCCTGCTTGAGAGGGAGGTTGCATCAGAAGACCTCCAAGGTCCCTTCCAACTTTATTATTCTATGTTCCATGTTCTGTTTTCCCTTAGATGATGTGTGTATAAGAATTCCTGTGTGAAAAAATAGTTTGTATGTGTCAGACAAAATAGTCAATTTATGCTGTTAGGTGATCAATTACTTCATAAACAGGGTACCACATTTTATAGGCAATATATTTTAATTAATTGTTCCACTCAATATAAACCATTGGCTGCTTTTCTTCCCTTCCTGGTTTTGTTATTTCATTGAGAATGACTTCTAATATGTGTTTGTGCTCTGTATATCTTTCATACATTCATATATATTGTTAGGATTGATTTCATCTGACAATTGACAAGACTAAAATCTGAGCAGTGGCTAAGATTTTTGTCTGCATTTATAATTTTGAGAGTGGCTCATCTTAAATTTAGGGTAATTTTCTTTTCAAGTAAATACCGTAGTTGTTTTAGAACTGTAAAAATGTGAAATCAAAAACTGATATTTTAATAGCTCATAGGGCATTGCATATTCAAGGCTACAAATTGATATTGATTAGGTTGAGAAAATAAATAATTCAACAGAGGAAATTTATTTGTTTGCTTGTGTGACTTTTTCTATGCTTGCCCATCTCAACATATGATTCTGGGAAACTAATACTGATACAAACACCTATAAGAACATTAAATAAAATAACCAAAGAACTATTAAAAAAGTCCAAAGGGACCAAAAGATAGAAATCATACACATCCAAGATCAAAGCTTGAAAAATATTTGTAAGAGTTTACAGAAGGCCAACTAGATCATTATTTTGTGGATCCTGGGCAAAGATCTGAGATGGAATGAGTTTACAGCAAGAAATATAATTTAATCCAAAGCAGGAAAGTGTGTGTGTGTGTGTGTGTTCTATAACAAAGGGGAACAGTTATGTTGATGGTTCAAGAAAGTTCTGAGATACAGGAACACAGCAGAAAAGCAGAAAATCAGAAGAGGGTCATGTTCAACATTGTTGAATGGCCATATTGTGATCCTGAACTCAATCTATAATAATCGGATTGCTCGGTTCTCAAGATACTATCATGAAAGTTTAGAAACTCTAGACTCTATAATGAAAAAGCTCAAGCACTGACCTCCCAGGAAAAAAATATATAGAAATTTCTCTTAAATTATTGATGAAAGATATATAAGGAGAAGGAAAACATGATTGACCATGTGAAAAGTAAATAGGAGAGTCATTAACACCCCTATTAACAGTTGAGAAAAAAATCTGAAGTTTATCTTTGTGTCTAGTAACACTGCCTTCTGTTCCTTCAGAAATATGGTCTGTTGTTTAGATTATGCAGTACTTTGAGTGTAAAGAAGATGAAATATTTAAGGAAAAATTGTATCTTATTTAAAGCAGACATCTGGAAGGTATTGTGGTGTTTTCAAGCCTAGGTAATCAAATGTTATGATTAGCAGAAACACATAGACTTTTTTCCTCTAACAAATGAACCCACACTTCTTTCCTGAGTTAATTAAAACACACATATTATCTTTTGCTTGTGTAAACCTTTTTCAGATGAGTGTTGAACTGATTACTTCATTACAAAACATGGAACATAATATGAAGAATGACTTTACTCATCATCTTCAGGCTGGTGCCTTCGGCTCTGTGCTTCTGTGAGCACAGAAGCACAGA
>JANHFT010001765.1:33256-44600 GCA_032467955.1 Pseudoxenodon macrops | reverse complement strand
TTATTGTATTTTACTGCATAATTGACTTCCTTTTCTTTTTTATTCTTAACCATAAATAGAAAGTTAATAATTATTACGATACTCTCATTTAATCACTGCAATGTTATTAGTAGTAGTAGTATTTCTCCCACATGCTAAAGAAACTTTTCTGGTATCTGTTGAAGAAGAAACAGGAATGGGATTTCTTAGAATTTTTCAAAAGTTGTCGCTATTACTTTCACTGTACATTATATCCTAAAAATTTGAGGAAGGCTTTTGGAAAATGCCATCTTAATTCAAGCTGAGACAAACATGATATAATTCTAAAAATTCTAAAAAGTGAGGGTTTAATTTAATTAATTTAAGAATTTAAATTTACAGATTTATTTAAATATTACTATTATTTTGATATTAAATAGTAATGATTTTAAATAACATATTTTTAAAGAAAATGTTCAATATCTGAAGCAGGGCAGATTCTTCTGGATTAATGATTGTAAAATGTACATGTGATTTATCTAAATCCACTTAGATAAATTGTTTATGCCTTTGTCAGCAAAGAAAAACCTAGCTCCCACAGAGAGGAATAAATATGAAAATGTTGAGATCCTACCAACTCTTTTGGAGGGGAGGGGAGGGAAGAATTGAATTCTTTATTGGCCAAGTGTGATTGGACACACAAGGAATTTGTCTCTGGTGTATCTTAATGTACATAGAAGTAACAAAGTGATAAATCATAAATCGTAAGAAACAATCATAAATCACAAGATACAACCAATAAGAAAGCAATAGAAGTAGGTAATAGGAAAGGTTATAAGGATAATAGTAATACAGTCCTACTACATGATTAGATATTCTTAGGCATAAGATAGTGCTGTTCAGGGGTATGTTGTGAATCGTTTTGCTGGCGGTTTGCTCAGGGTCGTGCCTCACGCACACAGGAATCAAAAAATGTGCAGAAGCAAAATCCAAAATGGCGGCACCCACAGAGACACCAAAGGAACCGGCTCTGTGACATCATCGCCCAGTTACTACAGGTTCTAAAGAACGGGTTAGAACCGGTAGGAACCCACTGTGGGAATTATGTGTTTAGCAGAGTGATGGCATGGGAGGAAAACTGTCTTTGTATCTAGTTGTTTTGGCATGCAAAGCTCTATAGCAGTGTCTTGAGGGGAGGAGTTGAAACAGTTTATCTCCAGGATGTAAGGTACACCAACGTGCCTACCATCCCTGTCCTAATGTCCCCATGTATTCGTAACCATATCATGTATTCAGAATCATGTTTATACTTTCTCTGTAATTTTATATATGCTTGACAAATAAAATAAATAAATAAAATAAAATAAGTTATGAATGAACCCAGTTGTCTCTCTCTTCCTATTACACTGCCATATCAGTGATATAAGAAGTGGGACTTCCTTAGGAACAGAGAAAAGAAACTAGTAATGCAAGAGAAGATGTTTAAATTAACTGGGTGATGTAGAATTCTAGTATTCTGAAAGCAGGAGAAATCTTTTCTCCTATCCACATTTTCTATGCTACACATTGTTATAAACCTCTGTTGTGTCCTGTTTAGTGGCTTTGGAAAATAAAAAGACTTATAACAGAAATGTGCCCCAAAAGTATTTTAATCACCTTTTTGTAGTTTCTTGCTAAATGCTTACTCTGTTGGAGAGACAGTAACAAGAACTGTACACAATATTCCACATATTACTATAATGTAGACGTATTGAAAGACATTGTGATTGTGGCAATTTTATTTTCATTCTCTTTCCTTGAAAAACAAATATGGATTTTTCCTTTTCAGCAGCTGCTACAGTCCATTTTCCTTGCACTAACCAAAACAGTGAAATCTGTTTTCTACTTAATCATTACCAGTTCAGCTGCCATTAAAGTAAAAAAAGTTGCTATTCAACTTTTATGACATCATTTATAGGAATGGTCTGAGCACCTTAGCTTCTAATTAGCAGAACAAGATGCAGTTTTCTATTCTGACCTCATTTGCCTTTTTTTTGGATAATGTAATATTTTACTTTTGTGTTGTGTTATTTTCTTTCCATATATATTGTTTGATAATATGATTTTTCTAAAATTAAAAATGATGGAATGAAAACAACTGAAGGTCCACAAAAAGCAGAGAACTTCTTCTTCTTCTTCTTCTTCTTCTTCTTCTTCTTCTTCTTCTTCTTCTTCTTCTTCTTCTTCTTCTTCTTCTTCTTCCTCTTCCTCTTCCTCTTCCTCTTCTTCTTCTTCTTCTTCCTCCTCCTCCTCCTCCTCCTCCTCCTCCTCCTCCTCCTCCTCCTCATGTTACAATTATCTTATTGAATTAACAGTCTGATTAAATGCCCAACCAAGGAATTTATGGAAATATCACTTTTCATAGAATTCAAATATTCTTATATGAAATCTACAATAAGGGGACTGGGTATAATTTTCACAAACCATTATATTTAAAATTACAGTATGCTGTTGGGAATAAACTACTAAGTACTCTAGGTGGCTCTGTAAACATCACTTCATTTGAGATTCAGTTATTTTTAGTGGAAATAATAGGGTTTATCATTTTTTAATCTCATGCGTAATCATTTGTAGTTTTCCTTGCCTTGTCCTTTTAAATTCACTGTTAGGTTGCATAAAATATCCTTTTGCAAAAGCTTTGCTTGCCTTCCAAACCATTCTTACATCCATGTGTTTATGAAGATTATCTTAAAAAATTGCTTAAACTTCTTTTTCCAGTCCTCCATTGTTTCCATTTACAAGAAGATCTCATTCAATCTTTATCCGAAACAGCAATTTTTTTTCCTTTTAAAAGTTAGTCTCCAGGGTGTAGTCCTAGAAAGTATTTGGAAATTTCTCCACTTGGTAGATAAAGTGAATCATGTCCATCTTTGAAAAAGATCTATGTCATTCAGAGAAATAAGTATACTCTTCCGAGTCACTATTTTTATATATCCATACCTGAACAAGCTCCAAATTGTCCATTAAATCAAATAACATTTTGGGTAGTTTGCCTTGCACATATTTCATATTTAATCTTTTTTTTTGGGGGGGAAGCACCCAATTCCGAATCTCCCAGGACACACCAATTTACATATAGAAATTCTATAGTTTATCCATAAGTCATTTACATATTGCTATTTATCTTCATTTGGAGCATAAATTCCAATATCAAAGTCTTAGGCCCCTGTAGATAGTTTCCATTCCAATCTATCTGCCTTAATCATCAATCAATATATGGAATACAGTTCACAATGTCCATACAAAACAATCCCTTTTTTTCATTCCTGCTCAAATGAAAAAGTTCAGGTCATATGTCCATAAAGACTGCATAGCTGACTGTATCAGCTCCCAATATCATGACCAATCACAAGAAACTAATTTTCTCTGGTTTCCTCAGGAAGAGAGCTATCTAAGGCACAAATGGGTGATCTCTTAATTTGTCCTCCTCCAGAGGAAATTCTGTCAGCCAGAACTTGCTATCTGGCTGCCAATCTTTGCCCTGCTATGGTTCCCACTTGGGAAGACAATTACAAGGACATCTAACCCACCATAGGTAATCAGCCAAAAACTTTGTACATACATTTCTGATTACCCAAAGCTCAATTGGAATTACTCCAGTCAAATTTAAATAACATTATTATTATTAATTTTAATTATTAAAATTAGCACTTCCATACGTGCTGCCTTGATTGAAATAATTTCTGATTTTATATCATTGCCTTCCTTAGAGATAAATCTTTTTCGAGGATTGGGCACTCTAGATGAGGAAGTCTCAAATATTCCATTCTGAGTGGATAGAAACAAGCACTTAATTTCTCTATGAATATATCTGAAGGAGCTTCATTATGACTAGATCTGGGTTTGCTCTTTTGAATTACCAAATTACATCACACTATGAACAAGTGAAATCTTGAGCAGCTACTACCTTATTAAAATGTAGGAAAATATTTAACAGTTGTTTTTAATAGTAATTTCTGACTGTTATTTTATGTTTGGATGAAAGGAGAAATGTTTCATTTTTACTTACAGATAGTCTATATCAGGGGTGTCAAACTCGATTTCATTGAGGGCCACATTAGGGTTGTGCTAGACCTTGGGGAAGCTGGGGGCATGGCCAGGGTAGGCATGGCCAGCTCAATGTCACATTTGGGGGCATCTGTGGTGACCAAGTGCTAAGGACTTGCTAGCTCTCTGCCACTGAAAACAGAGCCTGGGGACACATGTGCCCCCCCAGGACCCATTTTCAGCCGTGATGGTATCCTGCATCCCTCTGCCAGTGAAAATGGACTTCAGGGGGCACCCATGAGCCAGAATCTTGTGGGCCAGATTCAGCCTGTGGGCCATGAGTTTGGCATCCCTGGCTATATAGCTGATATGAAACAAGAGCACACCAAAGTGTGTTTTCAGATAGCTTAGTAGCTACTGAGCTACTCTTCTTGGATTTTTCCCTATTTAGCTCCTTTCCACATCCTAACTCAAGAAGGATAAAATAACAGACATCTAGTTATACCTCAGGTCATCCAACATGCTGGACCATAAGTGATTAATTTCATTTCTCAGAGAGTATTTTGTAAGACAATTTAGAGAAGGATTATTGAATTTAAAATTTTAACCTAATGGGTAAAACAGATGAATATTTTCATTTAGCATAATTATGATCTAAATATAGGTAGTCCTTGACTTACAACAATTCTTTTAATGATCATTCTAAATTACAACAACACTAATAAAAGTGACTTATGACAGTTTTTCACACTTACAACCATTGCAGGATCCCCATGATCAAAATTCAGATGCTTGTCAATTGGTTCATATTTATGATGGTTGCTGTATCCCAGGGTCATGTTACCTTTTGTGACATTCTTATGAGCAAAGACAATGGGGAGGTCAGATTCACTTAACAATTGTGGCATTAAAGATTGTAAAATGGGGCAAAAATTACTTAACAATTGTCTCAGGGGTGGGTTCTGGATATTTTTACTGCCAGTTCGCTCAGGGTTGCGCTGCGTGTGTGCGCGTGAAGCGTGCGCTGCATGCAGCAGTAAAAAACTAGGTTCTGCACATGCGCAGAAGCAAAAATTGGCTTCTGCGCATGTGCAGAAGCAAAATCCAAGATGGCGGTGCCCACGGAGCCACTGACAGGACTGGCTCTGTGACTACATCGCCAAGTTACTACCAGTTCTATAGAACCGGTAGGAACCCACCTCTGAACTGTCTCACATAGTAATTGAAATTTGGGGCTCAATTGTGACTTAAGTTGAACACTACCTATATGCAGGTACTATTTGCAGGCTATGTGCCAGAATAACGTCATAGATATGATATAGAACCAGCTTTCCAATTTGGTGCCCTCCAAATATATTGAATGATAGTTGACCTGGCTATTATTTTGACCAGGTTATGGAAACTGTTATTGATATTAAATTCAAGTGTAAAGCAGTTTTGAATTTAATTAAATAGGTATAAATAGCTAGAACACCATATTTTATTCCCATTTGAAAAGATTATTCAAAGTGTCAGTTTTCTCTCTTGATTTCCATCTTAACCTAACTCAATACATTTTGAGGTACAAATGTTAGCATTCTAGCAGAGCTACTCATCCTTCTACATTTCAGTAATTGATGTATATTTATATACCCTCACCACAATCAATACCCAACTGTATTGATTTAAATTCATCCTCTTTCTCACACATGCTGTTGAAGAAATGACCAGCCACGAATATCTACTACACCTGAGGATTTAGAGTTAACTGTGAACTTCCTACCGGTTTTTATGTATTTTTTAAAAGAAACCGAGCTTTTATTATAGAAAAGGTTTTTCCCCCCTTTCCTGAAAAGTCCTTTTTCGGTGTTAAGTTCTTTATGGTCATATTTCACAAAACAAAACCTAAGAAAAATTGTACAACAAAGTGCCAAGACTTTGACTGAGAAATTGGGATACGGGAAATTTGCTAAATGTGCTAAGGTGTGGATGTTGGCAAATAACACTGCTGAGAAACTGATAGTTTCATGCAGATGGATGATAAACCACACTGGGAGGCTATGAAGCAACTTTAGAATGGCTCCAGTGAGTCAGCTGGTAATAGAATCCTCATGGACAAGAAGTCATCTAAAACAGCATTCTGCTTTGAACAGAAACATACAGACTATTTCTGAATTTCAATAACTTTCCTTTTGTCCTTTAATCTCTCTTGCTCTGAGGAATAATACCGTGCATATATCTATAAGTAAGTAAATGAATAAATATTGATCTCCTAAATGTAATTCCTGTTTTCTCATTTCCAGCTCTTTCCTCATCTAAAATTACTGCTCATTGTTCGGTAATACGCAGCCATAATATTTAGCACAAGTCATGACATGCATTTGTATAATCAAACCGATGGCCCCATAACTGGATCTTAAAGGCCATATTAATTCTTCTCCAGCTGGTCATTTTATCAAATGATAACCCTATGGTGGGCATTGAATCTATGTTTAAGAAAAGTTAATTTCCTCTTTACTATAGAGGTAAGATCTCAAAAGAATATCAAACCACAGAGCAGACATAATAAGGTCACTTCCAGCACAAAGTTATCACACTGACTTTATGATATTTGATCACCAGGCAACCAACTCCATTCCTTCTGCCTGCTCCTTCTCTAACCATCACTTACTCACATATATACATATACTGTAACCATTGGGAAACGGACCACAGTCAAAGGCTCTGCTGTCTAATCAAAAGAAAAAAGTAATAATTAAGCCTGACTTAAACAGCAACTTTTTTGTTTCAGTTATCTGCTAAACTAACATACATTGGCTTCCCAGATGCAAAAACTCACATTCATCTTCCTATTCAATTGCAGGGTGGACTGTGAAATGTTTATGCGTGGCAACTTGCTTTGCTGAAATGAGACCCATGGGAAAAGACATTTGTTTAATGGTCATAAGACCCTGTTTGTCCATTGTCACGACACTTCATCATAGCTTCATAGCACAGAGCCATATTTGGAACAAGGTAAATGTTAGGCACAAGCAACCAGACTCACAGCAGCTGAATCAGAGGAGGAGGAGGAGGTGTGGGAGTCAGGGTCAGCATCAAGGCAACCTGAGAGCTCTGAGGGGGAAGAGGGAATGGAGCTGTCAGAGAGAGAGAGAGACAGAGGTGGAGCCTGGGCCATCTGTCAGATGTAGAGTCAACAGCTCCCAGGTCTGGAGTTGGTTGATGAGGAAGAGTGAGAACAGCTGTGTCCAGTGCCTGGCGCACAGATGTGCAGAAGGCAGAGGAGAGGAGAGCAGTGGAAATCTGTGGGCTGATACTTGGGACAGAAGAGCCACCATTGCTAGAGAGGCCCACCCTAGCTCTTGGGATAAAAGGCAGGGGGCAGAGATGAATAGACGTGGCAGACAATTATTCATCTCCCTGTCAGACAGACTTGTTAGCCTGTGTTGAAGAGAAACTTTTTGCCAGGGCTGCTGGCACTCCTAATAAAGGAATTATTGATTTAAATACAGGCGATTTGTCATGTTTGGGGAGCTGGGTCAGAACAGCTTTATTGTGTTCTACCTATACTACAAGAATCTCCCCAGACCACTTCCCTTCCCTTGGGAACAAACAGATATGATAAATTGATTGGGGGGCGAGGGCGAGGAGAGAGAGTTCAGGCTTACCTCTCTTGTGGCTGCTGACTCAAGGCTAGTTCTCTTCTTTCTTTAGAAAAATATATTTATTTATTTATTAATACATTTTTATATCACATGAAAATTCCATGTCTATCTGAACAGCATGTTGTCTGGAGACAATTAATTTTAAGTAGACATGCCATATTAACCAATATTAATCACAATAATAAACACAATAAACATATTAGTAATAATTGCAAAATAGTAATACAATTAGTTTTTCTACCTTACAAAATTTTCAATACAAAAGTTCTTATTATCTTTTGGATCTTTTTCGATTAACACTTAAAATAAAACAAAAGGAAGAAACAGAGTACTTTTTGACATGGGACTTGTTTTACCAATGGTTAATTAACAGACTCAAGGCTAGTTCCCTTCTTGATCCCTCCTCCTTTTTTCAATGTTGAGCTTTCACGCTACATAAATATTGGTTACATGCCTGTGAATTTCTTAGCCAGGTCTCGGTCTCCATCTGACTTGTTTGTTGGCATTTTTCAGTCCTGTCCTTTATGCCATAGTAATAGAGAAAGCAAGAAAGCTTCAGCTGCCATCTTCCTGCTGACGAAATAATCAACACACACCTGTTTTCTGCTGTGAAAACAAACCTACACTTGTTAATGTGATGGCCTTTTAATCTGCAAGATGGTAAGAAACAGGCATGCTGTAAAATATTGGAATTTAGAAACTTTCTCTTCTGGTTTATAAATTGAACAGGAACAGCAGGAAACTGGCATAAATATCTCTTTCTGTGATGACAGATTATGATGCCACTGCTAAAAATTAGGCTCTCACATGGCAAACAAAAAAGGAAGCCCAGCTGTGAGAACAAAGCTTTTGTTTCGATCAAGATGTCAAAAGCAGCTCTTCCTCTCTACCAAGTTCAAAACCTAAGCTTCTTTGCAACATTTGGGTAACTTCTTTTTTACACCTTCCATATGGATTCTTCGATGCGATCTCTGCAAAAGTGCATATTTCTAAACCTGGAATGCCTTTTGCTGTTAAAAACCTGTGTTGCAAAATTGGGAGAAATCAGGAATCTACCTCTGAATATATGATTACATTCTGATCCACAAACCAGTTTGGGAATCAATTAACATTAGTTCCCAAGCTTTTCATTCCTTAACCATTCCCAATAAAATCACCTCCAGGATTAATGAGCCTTGGATATTCTTAATATGTATATTTAATCCTGTTTTCGTTCAAGACTCCAGACTTGTAAGGCCTTGGTTTTACCTTTCCAGGTAAGCAGAAAATGCTAATGGTATTGCTATACATCTACTGTCATTAAAATAGCAGGAATCATTACTAATTTGACAAAAAATGGGGAAAACCTTCTTTATCAATAGTTTTCAGTGATGATATTAGAAAACTTTGTGGAAACTGCTTTCTGTTGGCATCCAATACATTAGGAAAAAAGTGTTAATGGCTTTGCCTATAATACGAAATACATTTTTCTGTACTTCATCTTCCAAAAAGATAATAAATACCCTTTTGTAATGTTTCCACCCTATTTTCATACATTTGGATGTTAAATGATCTCAGATGTTTAAAATGCTAGTAAGATAGTTTCTGTAGAAAACTGATTTATGTGGCATAGTTTTATCCTTGAAGTGTGAAATGCCACTATACTATAAATATAACCACCAAAAATGATCCTATATTGTGATAGCTTCTGGAAATGAAATAATGAATAAGAATACTAATTACTATCAAATCAAGGGAAAAATAAGAAATGGTCTTTTATGTATATGATTTCATCCATATTTTAGAATTTATTATATAGCTTCAAGTAAATATTAGGAACATAATCTTTCTATGGAGTTTAACAGAGTTACATATGCTACTAGTGAGTTTAATTCTGTGCAATACATTCAATTCAGTGGGATTTTAGTTTACAGCTGCAACTGATAAGTTACTTTTGAGACTTTTCTGGATGGTACTCTTAGATTCACAAATAACTCTGTCCATATGCAATACACATCTCAACACATAAAATATGTATATTATTCATTGACAGATATTTCCATATAAGGGATATCAAACCACAGATTCAGATTTTGATATATTTTCCAAAGAGAAAGTTATAAACTAGAGATAAATTCAAGTCTGTGTACATGTGCCGATACATGCATAACAATCTTCTCGGATTTTTCATAGTGAAGGAATGTTCATTTGTTAATTAAACAATGGATGAATATCATACAGGTGATTGTTCCAAAAGACAACAGCATGACCTGGATGATTGAGAATCACCATAGATTCTCAATCACTCCTTTCATTCATTATTCATCATGAGCCAACACACATCACTACAATCAACAAATATATTAGGCATAAAAGAAAAAATATAGATTGTACAACATTGCAGACCACTATTGACTCTCTTTTATGTTATCCTACTTGTGAACTTTTCCTATTTTGAAGAAAGATCTTCTGTTCTTCTGCATAACTTTGACTTACTTCCCATTTTTTGATACTTTCCCCTGGTACATTGGGAAGTCATTTTACTTGACCATAAACAGTGGTTCTCTCCCCTCGATTATTGGAAATAAAAAATGTAATGTCCTGCAATTACAATTAAATCTGAACTCACCTTTATTTACAATGTTTTGTGGAATTGTTTAGCATTTCAAAGAAACTTTTGGGTCTAAACCTATCTACTGATAGGACTTGAAGTTAACTGTCTTCAGGTATAAGTTGAACTCAAGAGATCTATAATCATTTATTATAAAGTGAGTGACTTGGTTCCTACAATCATTGCTCATGTATATCTCATCTTCTCAATTTGGGACTTTTCTCAGGTATGGGAAGATCTTAAGAGGCCTCTACTTTCATCCAGTTCCAGAAATAGAGGTTTTGTCACAAACTGGGATGGCAAACAATTTGAAATTTGCACTCAGATGAACAAGAGCAAAGAAGACATGCTGCTCTACACGGCAAAGGCCCATATAAAGAGGGCAGGCCACCACTAATAAGAAGATATAAGTGTTTGAGTCAGCTTGATTATTATCTGACAGCAATTGGATCCTTGCACATTAGCTTTGAAAAAGAAGCTTGCTGAATAGTTTTGGGCTGCCAATCACTCCCCCTCAATTGACCTTATAGGCTTATAGGGGTGGAGTTGGTGGGAGAGGAGGATGAAGTGCTATGTGCATTGAGCTTCTGCAAGAACAAAGGGCTATAAATGTTGCTTTTATTTCTCAGCATATGTCAGAATTTTGTTCCTAGTTTAAACTTCAGCCTACAAATCTGCCTCCTCCCTAAGGTGTTTTTTATTTTCATAGCACTTCACATTCAGCTGAAGAGTCATAAATACAACACACAAAATATATCTTCACAGTGCACAGAATTATCATACGAGATGTGACAGTGGCACTTGTTTAGTTTGTTTTTAAATGACATTAACCAAATGCATGACAAGTCTCCCTATAGCTATGGAGCGTTCACTGTTCTGAGGAAGACCTACTGAATTTCACGTATGCGGCAAACAGCAACCTGGGCAGGACAGTTTTATTTATTAAGAATATTTATGTCTTATCCTTCCAACAGAATATTGCTCCTAGTGGATAAATATAAAAAGGATATAATTAAAGAAAAACAGATGGTTGAACATATTTAAAAATATGCCACTAAAAACAAGCTGGTGTTCAAATCAATTGTCCTGTTTCATGAAAATTGTCTTCCACTTGAAAAAGCCCCCC
>JANHFT010001764.1:177706-189531 GCA_032467955.1 Pseudoxenodon macrops | reverse complement strand
CAAACAAACAAACAAACAAACAAATAAATAAATAAATAAATAAATAAATAAATAAATAAATAAATAAATAAATAAATCCATGAAAAGAAGGGAAACCCCTATATTGACTAGGAGGGGGGAAAGATCCAATTAAATAATAGTTTATTTAGACATATTGTAGTCTAGTAAGATGATGGTTAGCTGGTGACAGTTGTGTTTTCAGGAACTTTTCATCAAATAGGATGTTTAAAATACCAGGGAAGAAATGCAGGGAGGAAGGAAGAAAAAGATGCAGTATTTATGTCTATATAGATGTACGGACTTAGACAGAAACTGGATCCAAATACTGAACTAAGCCATAACGTGATTTGTTTGATTTTGTGTGAACACAGCTCTTGCTTTTGTAACCATCATTTATAACTTAGCATGATGTATGAACCCAACTATCCTGGGTTGTTAAGAAAAAGTTAACACAAACAAGGACATTGCATATTGGAATTAGATTGCATCAGGACATTTCCAAACTTAACTTGAAAGAATAAAAAAGCAAAAACTCACTGGGTCCCTGCTTTTTGAATTATTACCCAGCTGTCCAAGATGCTGTCCACTGGTCCTGTTTACTTTTGCCTTTTAGCTGAACAGGTGGGCATACCCCAGAAGCAAAGCACTGTGTGGCAGCCATCCATTATTTTTATTTTCTAAGAATAACTCTGGGGGTTATGTTGGAATTGGAAGCATTTTTGAAACAAATATGATACTCAAGTGTGGTGTTTTCTCTGCAACATTCTACCTACCTTATTTTTAAGCTGAAACTAACTTTTTAAAAGGTAGTACATGAAAACTGGTAGGCACCCAGAAAATAAAAGTACATCAGTGCTCCTAAAGACTCAGGAAACAGTATGTAGCAACATAATATAAAAAGAAACAAATTTATTTTAGCCATTAATCATCAAGTCATAAGCAAACCAGTGCCATAAGATCTTGTGATGAAGTGCTTATGCATTTGTGAATGTATCTGTTTGTAGAATGGTTCAATCTGTGAGTTATTCCCTCTTTTTATACCTGATAAAATCATTGTTTATAAACCTAAAAGAAATCACAGATCATTGTAATATTCAGTTCTTGGTATCTACATCTAACAATAAGCCTCAGGAAATTTAGTCATTCATGCATTGATTAGATGTTGTTGCTGAGTTTGTTTATAAAATTCATTTCACAAACAGTCTCTGACCTTGTTAACCATCAAATCATCTATTTTGATTTTAAAGCCAAGCTGTGGTTTTCTTTTGTCATTTAATGCTAATAATGGTCCCTATTCTATCTTGTTACAAGTAAGTGAGATTGTAATGCAGTACTGCCCTAATTCTTTAAATATTTTCTGCATTTATTGAATATATCAGAGAATGTTGTAAAAGGGTTAGCTGTCAGCCTCCATAGTGGATGTACACATATTATATGGGATCCTGCCATTTTAGTTGGATTCCTTTAAAGCAGTCTTACAACCATAATATGGCTTGAAGATTTGAAGCTGCTTTTGAATTATATACCAAACATTTAGACTATGATTTAATTTCAATAGCACTGAAAGCAATTCCAAATGAGGATTAATATGTATGTATTGATTGGTGGTGGAAGTTATTCATTATTTCCTTTCCACATTATTTTTCTTCCCCTTTCTAAAAAGTCTGCTATTAGCTGCCAAGTGGCTTTATTATTGTTTCTTTTAGTGGTATACTGTACCATATATTAATTATTCTTCCCAAACTGATGTTCTGTTCTGTTTTAGTTGTGATATACAGGGATAAGCTTATATAAAACAAGGCTTAATGAAATCCTGGCTTTTCAATTAAAATCAATAACAAGGCTATTGTAGGAGAAATAGATTTTGGTATATATAGTAGATTAAGATAAATTCATTTGTACATTGGTTTATGGTTGATGGGAAAGTCTCCATAAAACTGAAGGAAATGTATATTGCTTTTAATTTATAAAGTCGTAATACATCCTTCAAAAAACCGGACTGTTAGACAGAGAACTGAAAAGAAAGATCTTCTAGACAAGGGTTTTCATTGTCTCCTTCAAATTACAGTTCTTTTTTTCTCTAAAGCAATATGCTAACAACACAAATGAAGATGAGCAGAAGTTATCAGTTAATAATGTATAGTGGATTTAAGAAGCTTAATCAAAAATGACATTCACCATGATTAACAGTTAGGAAATGCTCAAGGAATTGAAAGCTTTAAGGAGTTGCAATCTTATTAAAATTCCATTTTAGAAATGAAGGGAAGTAGGAAGCTAATAAGTCTAAACCACTGATTATTAAGAATAACTACTGTAACAGCTGGAGTCAGTCTGACCTTGACTTTCTCAAAGCAAAATAAAAACAAAACCCTCTATCACTCACAACACACACACACTCCATAAACTTGAAAAACCTGAAAGATATCAGCATGAGCTAACTCATTTATATTCACATTTGGAACAAGCCTGCATATTTTGTTGAAGCACCTTTGCTACACAATGGTTACTATATGGAATCTGAGATCTACTGTTCTGAAACATTGAGTCTTTCCCCACTCCTCTTCTAAAATGCTATCTAAATTCTAAATATCTAAATTCTAAATATCTAAATGTGTCCAATCACACTTGGCCAATAAAGAATTCTATTCTATTCTATTCTATTCTAAATATACTTGAATCAATAGAAAATTAACCAGAATTTTCTGTCCTGCATTGCAATGTCTGTTCTGCCTCTATTATCTTGTTACTAATATCTGTTCTGCCTCTTACATTTGCCAACTTTAAGATGGGTGTATTTCAACTCCAAGAATAGTGATAGGACTTTACAGTGCTCTCCAAGCAGTTTATAGAGCCACCATATTGCCCCCAACAATTTGGGTCCTCATTTTACTGATCTCAGAAGGATGGAAGGTTGAGTCAACCTTGAGCCAGTTAGGATCAAACTCCTGGAGTGAACAGTGAGTTAGTCCTGTACTCCTGCATTCTAACCACTATGCCAACATGGCTCTTAATTCTCCAACCATCATGCTATGCGGTCTACGTTGTAAATTACTGCTAAATGGTGTTACTCAGATTATGCATGGATAAACATGTGATTATTGATTGGGTCCTTCAGATTTGCCTCCTCCCTCTTCTGTACTTCACTGTCCTGAAAGAAAACAAGATGTCAGTCAATCCTGGCTGCCTGAGTATTGGTATGGGAAGGCTGACTGCAAGATTCTGTCCATTGTCTCTAGGTCTTTATCTCTGCCCCTTTTCCTGCAATCATTCTGGCATAACCTGAGCTGATTTTTTAAAATCCAAATTAAACTTAAAATTAAAGTCAAAAAATACTTTTTAAAAGGATTTCTCTTCATGTCCTTTCTTTTCTTTATGTAACAAGAAGTTCAGGCTTTCAAATTTCTGCAGGTCATTCTACTGTTGTGTTATTTCAGTCTTTTACAAACTGGTAAAAGCCATCCGTGGATCTGGAGCATGCCCACACTGTTGGAAACAATGGGAGAGAGAGAGTTTCTCAGATGATGATGATGAGATTTAAATATTTATGCTGCTCAACTTCCAGTAACTATATCAGTGATGGCGAACCTATGGCATGGGTGCCACAGGTGGCATGCAGAGCCATTTCTGAGGGCACGCGAGACGCTGCCCTGTCAGCTGCAAAAAACAACCCAACGGGCAAACTGGAAGTGACTTCTGGTTTGCCCGTAGGGGCGTTTTTCATTCTCCAGAGACTTCAGGAGGGTTCCCTGAAGCCCCTGGAGAGTTTAAAATGGCCCAGCAGGCAAATTGAAGTCACTTCTAGTTTACCTATTAGGCAGTTTTTTACCCTCCAAAAGCTTTAGGATGCTTCCCTGAAGCCTCTGGAGGGTAAAAAATGCCCCCACAAGCCAACCGGAAGTCCGTTCCCGAACTTCCGGTTTGCCCATAGGGATGTTTTTCACCTTCAGGAGGCTTCCCTGAAGCCTCCAGAGGGTGAAAAACAACTCAACGGGCAAAAAGGAAGTCCCATTGGGCCCCTTTTCACCCTCTGGAGGGCAAAAATTGGCCCAATGGGGAGGGCGTGCGCACACACAGTGCAATGTGCATGGGGGATTGCGTGCTGGCATGCGTGAGTGCACAAGCAAGCAAATGCCACCAAGAAAAAGGTTCGCCATCACTGACCTATATAGTTTAAAACAACAACCACCCTTTGCCCTAGCAAGATAAAAGCCATTCAGATATTGTGGGAACCTCATTTCAGGGGCAGGGACTGCTACAGAGAAAGTGTGCTTCTGAAGTCCCAATAGATGGCATTAATTAATTGGAGAAACATGTGACACCCCAACTCCACCAGTTTGATTTGGCTAGGCAGTCACATATCCAGGCCCTGGGCCATGTAGGGTTTATAAGAAACAGCCACCACTTTGAATCACATCCAAAAACAACTGGCAACAACTACAGCTCGTGAAGTCAAGGTGTTACAAGAACATATTTTTGGATTTTGTCAGTTTGAGGAAAGCACTGCTGTAATAATAATAATAATTCAGCACAACAGAGATTTAAAGAGTTCCTAACTTAATTATTATTCTAACATTCAAATCCATCACTATTTTAGAGTGAGTTTCTTTGGGGAGCAGATCCCTAGCCAACCCCACCAGAGCAAACCAGATTGTGGTAACCTTGTTCAGCCTTCCCAATTACCAGAGGTTGTAGCGCAAATAGCAGTGCCATCTGTAGATTAACATTCACTTGAATAGAAACTGAGATATAAATTAAATCTTCATCGTGAATACGCTATCAATCTAAGATTAATAAATTATTAATCTTGTTTCTATTCAACAACAAACTTCTACTTCAGTTTCCTACTACAGAAGACTGTAACTATCTAGCTATTGTTTGGTTATAACTCCCAGCATCCTTACTACTGGTCATGTTGCTTCCTTATTTGTTTGTTAAATTTACAGGATGCCCAACTACATCTCAACTCTGGGTGATGCGCTTAGACTGTTGAAGTTGCAATTCAAACAACTTGAAGCATCATGGGTTTTCTATACGTGCCCTATATTTCACTTCACATTTTGTGAATAATCAGTGGCCTCTATCTACACAGCCTTTTCCAAACTGCAATCCTGTTATTACACTTTTATTTATTACCTTTAAATGTTTTTTCTCTTCTTGAATTTAGATTTGAAACGTGTGAGGTCTCCTAATAGCATGTTCACTGAATTATCTTGAAATATGCATTGGTTTAAAACTTAAAGAAATTATAAATCGATGCCTGAGTTGTGTTGAACACTTTTTTATTAGCCTTTTCGTGAACCAGCTGACTCAAAGTGCTTGTTCAAAGATTCCTACAAATGTTTTCTTGACTCTATTATTGCAAAGGCAGTTTATCTTTCACAAAGAATTTGGAATTACAAGATAGAAGTAAGATAATATGTGACACTGGGAGAAAAGCTGAGCAATGGCAGCTTCTGATTGAAAACTGTTAATTGGAGTAAATATCTGCTGCTTATTGAATGAATTAACATTGACCCAAATATGTAGCTAGTCAGGAAAATTAAATATTTTCTGAACATAACCAGTTTGTTGTAAGGACAGATGGATGAGGTCCTTGTTTGCATATCTATGGTCTCATCTGTACTGTAAATATGTCATTGTGACTTATTAAAAGAAAATCAGTGTTTGGAATAAAATCTTGATCTTCTTCAAGAAGAACATAATTAAAACCAAATAGCTTTTTCTTTTCTCTTTAAAAAAAAATCCATCAACTTATATTAAGGACTTCAGAGGACACATGTAAAGCATCAAGTCCAATCCCATGCTCAGTTTAGGAATCCCATCCCACTGGATCCAGCAAAGAGGTCTTGTAATGGGATGCTATTATCTAGGTAGCTACATTTAGTGGGTTTTAGGTGGTAGACCTTTTCCATAGTGTGCCCATAGTGTGGAATCTTCTCTCACCTGAGATTAGTCTTGTCCCTGTTGAGCTTCTGATGGCCCTCAAGAGCTGGTTATGCCAGCAAGCATGGGAAACCCAAGAGATGGTTGAACTTCTGAGGTGGCTTCATTATTATTAGCATCCCTTTGTCTGTTATTTCCTTGTTTCATTTTTTTTAGTTTTTAACATTTTATTATAACTAATAGTGATAGTGTTTTTAATATATTTATTCATTGTTGTTAGCTTTGTTGCACACTATCCAAAATTGTTTTGGTGGCTGTAGAAATGGCTAGGCTAGGCTAGGATAGGATAGGATAGGATATGTATCCTATGCAATTGCTAGGAAATGTTTTAAAACATTCTATTGGAACCTGATTTTCTGCAATTTCTCTGGAATACAATGTTTCCATCTTAGAGATCTTAAGATCATATCCAGCTACATAGTAAGATACCCCAGCTAACTCCTCAAGCATTATTTAACATGTTTATTATTGTAACTGTAAGTCAAATACCAGTAGTTCTGCGAGAATTAGGACTTATTTTCTTTAATTATCAAATATTTTGCACAGATAATTTGTTTTTGTTTTGGTTCTGGGAGCACCTTCCTTCTTTCTGCTTTGGTTGAAGCTAAAACATCTTTTCATATTTACACCTACATCTTTAGCAGTTTTTCTGTTTTTTTTGCCAAGTACCTTACTTGCAATCCTAAATGAACAGATGCCAAATGCTTGGAAATTGTTTGTTTAGTTAATATATTGCTTCCATTTTAAGAAATATTTTCCACTCCAAAACTATTTTCCTATCACCATTGTTTCATAGGCTTTGGGGCTTTTTTAAAAAAGTGTTTCGATTGTGTTTTTTGAACTTGAATTATTATTGTGAGATGTGGGAGCTTCCAACACTAGTTTTGTTTTTTTGTGTCTATTATAAATCTCTATACTCCTCAGTCTACCTGATTGTCCCTGGTCCCTAATCTGGAAAAAAATTCCTCATGTTGTCTGAATTTGAATGTAATTTGGGAAAATCAAGCAGGCTATGAAGCATGAAACATGACTGTGCAATTTAAAAAAATCATACACCTTCATTACTTGGTCATTTAATAAGTAAAATATTATTTTAATATTAAAGAGAAATGTATTTTTTTTAAAGCATTACAGTCCACTCCAGAATAGTATGAAATTCCAGTGAAGGAATAAACAAACAAATTTCTGCAATGTGTTTTTCGATGCTGATGAAATAAAAATATGTTCCTTCAGATAAGCCACTATTCTGGTCTACATTGATATCTTAAATAAGTTTTCCCCTTATTTTTATAATGCAAGTCTAGAGAGATTATAAATAGCAAAGAGGATATCCGGCATCACATTTGAAGTCATTGGAAGGGGATCCCCTGTTACATTCCAGATCTGGCATTTGCTGGGAATAGTCATCCCTTCAAGTGCCTGGCTTGGGTCTCTGAAGGACATGGCTCATAGCCAAAATGGCATCTATCAACTGGCACTACAAGAAAAGTTCACTGCAGATGAGGAGAGAAAGACCCCAAGTTAGAACATATAAAGTTGATAGAGAGCAATTAAAGGCAGCTAGCTATTAAAGATGTACATATGCTGATTAATTTAAAAGCAAACATTCCTAGGCCAATTGAAAGACATGCTGCCCTTAGAGATCTAGCTGGGGTTGAGGAGACCAGAAGCAGGATATGTCTGATGCTTGTCATTATTTACTCTCTCTCTCTCTAGTTTTCTCCATTCACAACAGAAAGATGGTAGTCATTCTAGGTGTGGGAAGAGGTTTTAAGATGTTGTCTTAAAAAGAAGATATATGTCTGTAGAGTAAAATCTGCTCTCCACTTTAACTGTGGGGCTCTGAAGCTATACCCAGTCATCTAGCCCAAAGTATACCTTTATGCATTGACAGCCTGATCACAAAGTTATTGCTACAGTTTTCAGGAAGTTCCTGTTAACAGAAATAAGGGTTTTTTAAAGCAAGGATTGTTTGCTTCTAGTAAATGTTGGCAACGTGACATCCACAAACATGAAGAATGTGGACTTCCAAGAAGCACTGCTATTCCCAATCCATCTTGCTTGTTACACGAGACTGCTTAAATTGCATCAGGTTATATGAAAATACTAGAATCCCTCAAAGACTCATCAATAGTTGATATTCCAAATGGAATTTCACTTTAGGAAACTTGTTGATACTACAAGAGTTCTTGCTATAATCTCTTATAATTTTTGCTGTTTCGTCTTGATATCGCAGTACAAGTTTATATATCTAATTCCTGGTTTACAAAATAAAGTAGGTTTTCTTTGTAGTTCAGGTGCTTCACTTTTCTCTTTGTACTTCAAGTGATAATTTTCTTGAAACCAAGATATATACGTGTCATGTTTCAGTAAGCTATTTCTTGGAGGAATCATCTTAACCATTGGATGTTTCCATTGTTGAGAAGAAAATCATTATCTTCAAATGTTTATATATCTGTGAACCATAAATTCCTAATAATTAATCAACATAATTTCAGTTTTGCAACATATTGGTCCAATCTGTTGGAATCTCTCCCTTTTAAATCCCATTGAAATTGTAAAGCCAGTTGGACAAAGGACAACTATACTCCTTTTTGTAGTACAGGAACAATTTTCAGAAATCTATGTTCAGCATATGTAATATACATTTTGCTGTTCAATTAGCTCTGTATATTCATACACCCTAGCTGGAACTGAAAGAACTAAATAATTATATAGCCCATAAACTTTCCCAGTGTGTATTTGATTTCTTAAGCTTTATGTTCGGAGTAGAATTGGTTTTATTGCTCTTGATTGACAGCCTTACAGTGGTTGGTCAGCTATTAAATCATCATTACCTTAGTAGATCTACTAGTCTATTTCTGATAATTTGCTCACACACTAAATTGCCTCTTGCTAATTATTTCTGGCATTTATTATATATGGCTGCTATGTCTCACAGGGGATGTTTGAATAACATGTCTTTAAGCAGTGTCAGGCATTATAATATGAATTTCTGAATGATACTTTAAGCTGTAGTGTCTGAGGCATTACTACAGTAATTAACAGCACTTTCATTGTTAACAATGTGTCTGAATTTCCATTGGGAAATCCTTTCATGAATCTTGACAGAACTCACACTGATTAAAATTTGTAAGAGGCTGTACAGAAGTATATTCTTCAATCGTTTTATACCAAAAACACTATGCAGTTTTCCTCTGTTCAGCTTATTTTACACTGATTTCTTTTCCTAAGTGACAATTTTAAACCATAAAGCTAAAATAATTAAATCAAACAATACATGTAGGCAGCTGAAAGTGGGAGAAGAGGATTGAGTGGAATAGGGAATAACTGGCATTTTAAGAATGTTTTTGAAATATAATTTTTTGTAACGATATTGCAATTTAAAGATTTATATAGATTTAAATTCTTATCTTTCTAATTCACAAAATCTTGTATCGGAGATAGATTGATCTGGTACCATTAAGCCAGTGTTGACTGTTAGCAACCACATAGATAGATTTTTCGCCATCCCTGGATAGAAGATAAGAAGATATTTCTTGATAATATTTGCCTATACGTCAGGATTTAAATAACTCTTTTAGACACATTCAATTATTTGAGTATGTTTAGTAGATATTTTGATATTCTACTTTGGCATGTCCATCTCTCTGCTTGAAAGTCATCTGTACTCTATGGGCAGTACAACTTTGTACAGAAGTTTTTGTTACTAGCTTATTTAGAAAGTTCCAGGCGGACACTGTAATTTCTGCTGGCAAAATTGTCTGCTATTTTCTCCTCCGTCAGTTGTAGAGCTGACTTCTCAGCTTTATCACTATATATCTTCTGTACAATTTCACACCCCCTTCACTTCAATTACCATGTGTAGCTCTGGCACAGATGTCACCAGCTGAGCAGCAGACTGAATAACACCCACATGCCTGGTTAAGTTCTTCCTGTACAGAAAGAATTCATCTTCAAGTTTTAAATAGCTTTGGACCAAATGTATTTTCTCCTTTAATGGATAATGCAAGTGCTGAATTATTTGATTTCTCAGTTGGTGTTAGTAACAGATATATAAAGAATTCTTTTTTTTTAATGTTGTCATAATAGGGGAAAAAACATTGTCCTTGTTCTAGCAAGATTTGTTCAATAAAGGACTGTGTCCATGGGATGGATTAGGCTGACTAATTTACAGAATTAAGGGGAACTAAAGCAGGGATGTTTGGGAGGGAAAGGGAATTAAAAAAAATCAATATGGAGATGGCCACACAGAAAACATGTCAGGCCTTTGATTATACAATTATGGGTTTCAAATTAACTACTCATAGCATGAGGAGTTCTCGCCCTAAATTTGTTTGGAATCTGCTTTTGTGAATCTTAAGACATTTACACCACATCATTCTGGGATGGTTATGAACAAGGCAAGGCCTTGTTCAGTATAACATTCTTTGGGGCATTCTGGGCATGCTATTCGGTCTCAGTCTTTTCTTAAAATTAAAGATATCCTGAATCATTCCTCATAGGACTGAATCTCTAGGTCCTGCAGTCCTTAGGACCATTCTTTTTATACCTTCCATTCCAGATTCCAGTCTGAATCTGGAAGGATGGCTTCCAATGTTCAGCACATTAATATTATGTAAAGTTTTTTAAAGTGCCAAACAGGAACTTACCATAGTCTCTTTTATACAGTATGCATGAAACAGAATATTTACAGAGAACAGAATAAAATAAAGACATTGAGAGGCCAAGAAATAAGATTAAGGGCCATGGAGATTATTAGCCTCTCAGCAACAATGCTACATTTTTGTAATTGTATTACATTATTACAATGTATTAATATTTATTCTTTTATTAAGACTGCTCCAAGAAAAATATGTTATAATTCCAACTCAGTAAATATCTTTTTTAAAGTTTTGACTCTATATTATTGAATCAAATATAATAAAGGAAGAAATTATTCAATTTTTGTCTAAATAGGACTAAATAGAAATTACAAATCGAACCACATTTTATCTCTTTTAGAAATAAGCATTCATAGATTAGAAATAATAGACAAACAAAAATTACTAACTTATCATGAGATACTATAATTTTTTCAAGGGCAATGTGAAATAAAAAACTGGTGACACAGGCATATTTTTCTTACTGGTATTTACAAATTTAAATAGAAAAAGAAGTTATGGTTTTGAACATTTAAGATCAAGGTTGAAATAGAATTGGGTATAAATGATGAACAAGTAAGTGCTAAAATACATAAACTTTTATTTACATTTGAAACAGAAGAACAAGTGAAATAATGTATGATAAAATGAGCTAAAAGTTTTGGTTTTAACATACAGATAGAACAATTGGAAAATATGAGGTTGAAAGGACTGAAATGTATGCTATGTTATCATTTTAAAGAAAGTTTTTATATAATAATGCAATAGTATATATCACTAGAGAAATTGTCCAAAATGTATATAGGCACCAAATTTATGTTGGAAAATTTGTGTTCTAAATAAGCAGGGACACTTCATTTCATTTGGTGGATATGTATAAAAATCAAGAAAATTTTACATTCAAATACAGAGTATTTTAAAGAATAATATATAATTCAAAGGTTTTGTTTTTGGGATTGATGGACAAACAATTGGAAAAGTCATGGGATTTGGTTTTTATACAATAACTGCTGCAAGATTATAGTATGCATAAAGATAGAAAGTTTTGGCACTACCAATTATAGAGTAATTGTTGGTAATGATGGCTAAATTGACTTCTTTAATCAGACAAAAGACAAGATCTATATTTATTGCTGACTGGACATCCTTTTGAATTTTTGCATAAAACAGAATGGATGAACTTATGATTTTGATGATTAAACAGGATAGATTATAAAAAGAAGAGTGTATGTAACCATA
>JANHFT010001764.1:129020-141946 GCA_032467955.1 Pseudoxenodon macrops | reverse complement strand
TATTACATTTTTTATTATCTTTATTATTTAAATATATCCACACACACACACACACACACACACACACACACACACACACACACAGAGGCATACTTGAAAGGAAAACAGGTTTATGTCTTTAACAGATTTCAATGGATTTCATGCTCCTGACACCATGAGCAAGGTCTTCACCCCAATCTCCAGTCGAAAATAAACAGACCTCCCACATAATATTTGTCTGCATACATGTGGTCATTAGATCTTTAAAATGGACAAGTTGGGAAATTTATTAGTAGAACTTGGCCAGCTGGAGAATCCTTTGTCTTTCTTCCTGTGAACCTGGCAGAGTTGCAGAATAGATTAGAATTATTTCCCTTCCCAAAAATAGATCTGCAATTCTACTTATCATGCTTAGGAGGGGTTATTCTTTCTCCCTTCCCAACATACCCAACATTCTCTTAATGTACACCATTATGAATTATGGAAGCATATGTTGGGCACATGGAAACTTTAGAGGTGCCTGCTGTAGACAAAGACTTAATGAACAAATTTCCTCTTGCAGGATTCTCTAAAAGATTAAAGTTGTGATGGTTACAAAGATAGGTTCCCATACATTCAGGTCCAAAATTATCCCTTAATATAATGGACAGCTCCAGCCTAAAGATGGCAATTAAGGCCCGGAGGAGGCAATTGGGACTCACTTGTACTGATGGAGTTACAGAGAGAAGTATAATTGCCAGTTCAGTCAGCATTTATACGTGGAATAGGAAAGCCCGCCATCTTGTTTCCACTCAAGGTTTAAAAAAATCTCAAATCTGTTCACCTTGGGGTCTTTTTACCTGCATGGTTGACATATTGTAGAACTGATGGCCCAATTTAATGAGACATCTGGCTTGTCTCTGCACTTTTAGTCACTTCCTTAAAAACAAACCTCGTTTCATTTCTGTATTTATTTAAAAAGAACATATCATAAAATCATGGTGTTGAAGGATCTGCAGTCTTCTTTTCCAACCCCCTACTCAGAGTGGGCATCTTAATTTCCAATCTGGGTCAGTTACTGGGACTAGAGGTTTAATCCTCTGAGCTTTCAGACTTGTGCTGAAGCCTATCTTCACGGAACTTCTTTCTAGCATAGCGACCGACCCAGATTGGATCCTGAAACATTATCCTGGGACAGGTATATTTTCCTCCATCCTCATTTCAATCTAGACAAATGGCTGTCCAACCTTTACTGGAAAACCTTCAGTGATGGAACTCTGACAGTTTCAAGAGAGAGGCTGCTCCACTGCTTAAAAGCATTCATGGTGAGGAAATTACTTTTTAAAGGGTCACTTTTTTGGACTTAGCGATTGCCTCTTAAAGGTAATAAAGGTACACCTGCTGAGAGAAAGTGTATACATTGTGTGTATTAAAACATGCCATTACTCTAAGATAAGTGTTGATGAATGAAATATCTCTAAGATGTACCTTTTATTACAAGTAAATGCAGTTCTTAAATTTAAACTTGTCATATTTGCATTGTAAACCACAGATATCCTCCTCATGAATATGTTTGCTACATCTTCTATAATATTAGAGCTGTTCCAAATATACAAGAAAGGATTATTCCTGGGCTCACTTTAATATCTGTTGTACACATATATAGAAAGAATGCAGTCATTGTGAAAATCTGAAAAGAGATATATGCATATTTGGATGAAGTTGCAGTCCTACCTATAATTAGGAGAACCTATAACACATATGGTCCTTCTTTGGGCACATGCTTATTGCTCCCTTATAGAGTTTTATGCTCAGCCATAACCATATTTTTCAGCAGCCAGGTATTCAAGCTTATAGGACTTATATGTCATTCATGTCACCCACCTCAGTTTAGGTGTGCTTATGCACCTAAAGTCTCTGTATGGTTTCTATTAAATACATTAGGAAATGAAAAGGTAGGTTCCCATACCTTTGGCTTACATCAGAATAATGGGTTCAGATGGGGATTTGGATAGAGTAACTGCAAGGCACTTTGCTATTTCAGGAAAAACAAGAAAATTTAAGTTGCAAAGTATGAACTTTTCTGAGACAGAAATATGTATGTTTGATGTTCTTTCAGGATGTTCAGTTTGATATGGATATAGGACCAATGCAAGAATTTAACATCTTTATTCTAGAGCAGAGGTTTCAAACTCAAGGCCTGGGAGCTGGATACAGCCCTTGGGGTGCTTAGATCTGGCCTGCGGGGCCACCCCGGAATCAGTGAAGGACTGGCCGGTGGTGCTTCTGCCAGTGAAAAGGGAGCTTGGGAGCCTGTTTTTTCTGGCAGAGCGCTCGGGCCGCCACAGGTGCCCCTGACACAAGTGATGATGAGCTGGCCACACCCACCCTGGTCACGCCCAACCCATCTCTCCAAGGTCAAACACAACCTTGATGCGGCCCTCAATGAAATCGAGTTTGATACTCCTGTTCTAGAGAATTGTCTTTGTTTTCTTTTTAAAAACACAGAACATGTAAAAATTATAATCTCCCCTGCTTTCTACCTTCCTTCTGTAAATGGCATGGGCAGCAAGTAGATTTTAGAAAGACACCTTATGATGAAATTCTGTACCTAACCTTTAATTAAAAATACAGTCTTTGGATTGTGGGATGGAGACTGGGAATGGGAGGTGCAGAGTGGGAAAGGCATCTGGGACTACAAAGCATAGCAACCTTGTAATTAAAAGTGTGTGTGTGTGTGTATATGTGTCTGTGTGTGTGTGTATCCCCCCCCTTAAAGGCAAAACTGATATGGGCTCTTCCCCAAAGATATAACAAAATGGAGAGCCTCTCTGCTGAATGATTATAATTGCAATAACTTCAGGATTTTTTCTCTTATTTCAAAATATTATTTTTATAAAATACAGTGGACAATGACAACTTAATGATTTTCCAATAATGTTTAATTCATCAATATATTGCTTTGTCTTTTAAGGGGGGCCTGCCTCCTCCTAAACTCCATCGTTCTTCCTTCTCTTACATTTTCAAGATGCAATTGAATGTTACACTATACAACTGGGAGTAATTGCAACAGTCTGAAACTGATGAACTATAAAACAAAGTTGCACTGTGTTTGTATAACATCTCTATATTTCGAATTATCTATGTTGTACTTCTTCCTTTACTTCCTTCCTTTTCTTTTGTTTTATCCAATGTGATTTGTGGGGGGGTGAGTGTTCTAAGCTTTAAAGCACAGCAACAAAATAGATATAAATGCATCAGGATAACCTTTCCATGATGTGATAAAACAACTTAAAAAAAACACCCACACCCCCACTCTCTGCTTTTGATTTTGTTCCTATCAGTTGCAAATCCACTGTGAAATAAAGGGCTACAGACTTTGTCTACATCAAAGGAATACACTGTTTATTCAAGATGCTATAGAATTCAGGGGTCTCCAACCTTGACAACTTTAAGCCTGGTGGACTTCAACACCCAGAATTCCCCAGCCAGCTACAGCCAACTGGCTGGGGAATTCAGGAAGTTGAAGTCCGCCAGGCTTAAAGTTGCCAAGGTTGGAGACCCCTGCTATAGATTGTAAGTTCTGACATGCATGAAAGTAGAAATTACTTTACAAATCAGGGTTCTCATTACTGTGTATGTTATTATTTTTATAATTTCCCAAATTAATTTTGCCTGTTCTTTCTTGTTCTATTTTAGAACAAGAAAAAACATGTTCCATTTTACAGCAATCCTGTAGAGTAGTTTAAACAGTAAATGGATAATTCCTGAGCTCTATGTCTTGGGTAAACATTTAAAATGGACTCTCCTCACTTCTATTCTCATCCGTTTTGGCTCAGTCCTTTTCTGTGCCCAATAAAAGTATAGCTTGGTTGTCTGTAAACAATAAGAGCAAATAATGTACAACATTTTTCTTATTAAAAATATTCTGAAAATCAAGCATAACTACTTCCCACCAGCTTCCTTGAAGTATCTTGGTTTTCTCTCTACCACTCCAGAATGGGTTCTGTGAACCAGAGATGGGTATCAGCAGGTTCTGACCAGTTCCGGAGAACCGGTAGCAGAAATTTTGAGCAGTTCAGAGAACCAGTAGTGGAAATTTTGAATAGTTTGGAGAATGGGTAAATACCACCTTTGACTGGCCCCGCCCCCATCTATTCTCTGCCTCCTGAGTCCCAGCTGATCAGGAGGGAATGGAGATTTTGCAGTATCCTTCCCCTCCCCCCCCCACTGCTGTGAACCTACACAGTCTCTTGAAGATCTGTTGAATAGAAAGCTTTCATTGAGATGGATTGGTTGTGAAATGTGAGGGATATATTGAAGTACACTGTCCTTTAAAAAGAGGAGGGGGGAGAGAAAAGAAGACAAACATCCTACTTGCCGAATGGAAGAGACTCAAATTATGCTCAGCTGGTTTAGTTCACACTGTGACCTGCCTGGTTTCCTGCTATTCAGATGTGTTACTTCCTTTTTCCAGTAATGGCCTGTGGCACTCAGCCAGGGAACATTATTAATTTCAGAAGTGGCCTGACAGCAAAACCACAGCAAAACGAGAGGAAGTAGCAGGGAGGCCATCTGTTGGTTTCAGCGGAACAGTAGGAGCTGAGCTCCATAGGCTCAAATGAGGAAAGCAGATTAATAATCCACAGTGAGGAAACAGTGCTAAATTTATCCACAGAGCATATTAAAGAGAGAGAGAGTGTGTGTGTGAGCTGCAGCTGGACAGGAAATTGCTGGAGCAGCTTGCAATTTTTTTATTTTTTATTTGAATGACACTGGACAGAGGCAGCAAAGGAAACCCTCGGTCCTAGGTTACAATCAGGGTTCTTCCAGAGTAATGACTACAGATCCAAAGGCATTGTGTGATTTCACATTTGTGGAAAGAAAAGGAAGAACAAAAAGGTTAAAATAGATGGCCATTCTTATTGCTTGGTTCTATACATTAACCTGGGGGGTTGGGGGAACCTTTGTGTCCAAATGTTAAAGCAAGGTATTCTGCAACTCCTTTTACTTAGCTTTGCTTCTGTGAAATAAACTCACCCCATCATAGATGTTTTAGATGCTTTTTTTCCATTCAGTTTCAGGTAACTCAAGTATCATTTTTTATCGTTCAGCAGAATTTGGAGTTGAAATAAACAGGAAGTTCTGGTGCAAAACTTTTTCATGGTTTTGGTTGACTTCTGTCACTAGAAAGGGAAGCAATTTAATTGAAGAATCTTGCTGCTGACACATTGGTTACACATGATCTGCTTTCTTCCTCTGTGTTTTAATTTTTACTATCCAGCTTTTGCTATGTCATCAATTTACTGCTTGGTCCAAATGCTATGTAAATGCTTTATGTAAGATACTGAACAAATTTATATGAAATGAAAGTGGTATCCCATGGAAAGTAAAGAGTTTCACAGAATCCATCAATTAAACAGCCTATTTTGTAAAGCCGGTCAGATGCTTAGAAAACCTTAAAGTAGCACTTAGAGAACTTTGGTAATGTCAAGTATTATTTGACATTCAAATCCCAAACAAGGAGGATTATATAATGATCATAGCTAGTAACTATTGGCTGCATCCATGAATTTATCTCCATCTTGTATGCCATTGTTTGCCTTATTTTATGATAGCAAATCCTACGTACTGATATATTCTCTAAAGAAACACTTTGTCTTGTTTAATTGAATGCAACTTCCTGAAAATCAGCTGCAGTAATAATGAATAATACTTCATTAAGCCTATGTGCTGCACAACTCCTAGTGAAATGAGTTTACAAATTACAAAAAAATATTTGAAACAAGAAAGCAACGCAAAGCAAAAAACAGTAAAGATGTGCAGAGATTACACATCCAGAAGGTAATAAAGAAAAAGAAGAATACAAGGATTCAATCATACTCACCAAAAGCCTGGGTGAAGATCACTGTCCAGATACTCAACAGACTCATGTGTTCAGCATTGAGCCAAAAGATATAATTACCAGTAGGTATCATCAGCATACTGAGCCCCAAACATTGGATGGCCTCACCCAGCAATTTCATATAGATTTTGAAATGGTGGGGAGAGAGAACAGAACCTTTCAGCAAACTACAAAGGCCTGGAGAACTATTTTCCCCCACCTACTAACACTGAAGCCGACCCCAGAGAAAAAACAAGAACCACTGTAAAATGGTGCTCCAAATCTCCAATACACAGATCTCGTTTAGGATATCATGGTCAACCAATTGAATTGAAACTGAAAACCAAGAGATCAAGCAGCACACTTGGATGGACCACCTTTGTCATCTGGACTCTACTATAGATCAGCAAGTAAAACCAAAGATGTGTCATTAAAATGTAAACTACTCATTGGGACTTCAGCAGTCTGAAATATCCCAAAGTACCTCATCTGTATTGTTGTTAAAAACAGCACAGGCATTTTGCAGGCAAGTCATATCAGATGAAGTATCAGGGTTGGTGTAAGATAGTCCCTATTCAGTTTGTGCCAGATGTGATATTTGAAAGAGTGACTTCCACATCTGCAGCTTAGGGGTTTGAGCTAACAAAGAATGTTAGCATACTGGGAAACGTTTATTTGAAAGAGAATTTTGTACTATGGTAAGAAAAGATATTGAATTGACAAGTTAGATTAAATTAAAATATTAGCTAAAATAAAGTTTGGAGTCCCTAGTTTTAATAGAGACGCTGTGAGGATGCATAATACCAACTTTGCATTCAGTTTATTTGAAAGCAAAAGAATTCAGTAATATGCTGAGGCTGCAGATATCTTGTAAATAAGATGTGATAAACAGGAATAAAATATCCCCTAAATAAATGGAAGAAAAGGCAGCAACTCTTCCCCCAAATAAAATATGTCATAAAATTAGGAATTTATGTACAGCTTTTGGTACAATGCTTAGTATATTAATTCACTATTGGAGCATTATTGGAGCATGGCCATTCCATAGCCTTCATTTCCAGTGAAGGATTTCCCAAGGCCATCTCCATCACTTTGAACAACTCTTCCCATTAGGATTTTTTATCCAACCAACATCTACTTCCTTGTTAATTACAACTTATTTTTTCCCTTTGCACACAATAACTTTTCAAATACTTGATAACAGTCATGTGTTCCCCTAGTTTTCTTTTCCAAACTAATGATGCCCAATCACCTTTAACGAGTCTCTCCAAGCCCATAATCTTCACTGTTCTCATCTGGACATACTGTAGTTTGCCACCTTCTTAAAAATGAGTAAAATATTCTGGGTGTGGTCTACTTCAGGGGTCTCCAACCTTGACAACATTAAGACTTGTGGACTTCAACTCCCAGCAATGCTGGCTGTGGAATTCGGGGTTTTAAAGACAACAACTCTAATGTTGCCATGGTTGGACACCCCTGGTCTAATCAACACTGGATAAAATGATTGAGGACTTCATTTAACCTAAAACTTCTGTTAACTGAGCCTAAGGCTGTGTTTACTTTAATTGCATCATGGCTGTTTAACATTCAGCTTCTGAGTCATTAAAATACCCAGATCTTTTTCTTCTAATTGTATTGTTAGAATTGGCCTTAACAAGGCATACTTCAGGGAAGGTAATTCACTAAACAGTAATCTCGGGGGCAAGAAACACTGATTATTTTCAAAAGAATTATCTTTCAAAATGTGTACTCTTGCCAATATAAGGATGTAGACTCCTACCTGAACTTGCACTGAGCACACATTCCAATGAAAATAATGCAATAAAGATTGACACACTATAGTCTACCCTGCATCTCCATCAAATGAAGTGTATAAAAATGTAGCTCTGCCCAGAACTTATTCTCCGATTCAGGCTGAAAGGTCTTTTTGAACTAAAATACATGCAAACTTTAATTCTTCTTTTTGTAAATTAAAGATGGTCCTAGGAAGCAATGCACAATACAATTATTACATAATACAAAAAACAACCTGGTTTCTCAATAACCAAAATAAGTCATTTATTAATAATTTAAGTTCTTACATACTGAGAATAACATCTTGACTTCATACTAGCAAATTTGAGACTTTCTCTTACTGACAATCATGTGCAGGATCTTCTTGCATTTACACAGGTACACAATATTCACACACCCTTCCAGTTTTTTACAAAAATAAATGCGAGATATTGCATTTGAGGTGAAGCTCCCTGAAGTGTTTGTACACAGGTAATGTAGCATTTATCATATATATCCTTCACTTTGAAGAAATGATTTTCCATTTTTAAAGTATGCAACAGGGATTATTTATAGAGGTAAGGCTCCTACCCCAAAAAACCATGAGACCAGTTTGGCCACACACACACACACACACACACACACTCCAAAATAAAAATTATGTAACTATAAAACAGACTATTCATTCACAAAATTGAATAAACAAACCCAAAGGGGTCAACATTCATTTATAACCAAGAAAGTTTGCCTAATTCTACAATAAAATTAAGCATGCTGCAGATGATGTGTCATTTGTGCTCCAAAAGATCTTATCACTGGAGAATGCAGAGAATACATTTCAAGCATTCCTCATGTCCTTCATCTGAGATTGAAAACATTTACATTGATCAAGCTGAGTATATCAAAGGTCTTTGCAAACAGATATTCCAAAATACATTAAACTGAAATAGCTCTTTGGCTCCCCTAAATCAGTATTGATAATAAAAGAAAATCAAGTCTTCACTGAAGACAACGCATTTTATAAATGCACGTAATACATTTCTCCCAGTGTCACACACATGGATGTGTACTTATAGTGTTCATTCTTGCCCATCTTTGTTTGGAAACCCTAAATTTTAAGTCACTGCTTAAGTGTCTTTTGTGCATGGAGCACAATATATACTGTCCCACTTGAAGCGGCATCTGTCTTTTTTCCTGCTGGGAAAACCCAGCAAAATCCCTCATTTTCCAACAGCAGATTCCAAATGTTGTAACCTTTATTGTGTTGAATCAGAGACAGCTACTGCCCAAACCCAGGGCCCACAAAAGAATTGCAGTTCTCTTTAGCTGTCAAGAGAGAAGCATTGTGGAACGCTCACAATACCCAATGTTGGAAGAATTGGTGATCAGTTGGCCCTCACGTAGATTGCAAAGAGTCCACCTGGAAGACGTTTTGATTGGAAGGAGTGGTAAAATATAGTTGCTGGGTGGGCATGCGATTATCACAGGGGCTATTCAGCCCCAGAGTCCTTTCAAAGTCTAGCAACTGTCCCATGAAATTAAAGTTGGGGGAGATATTAGATTTCTTCATTTTGACAATATCATAAGCATCATTCATGGATAAGTTGAGTTTTTGCATAAGATATGCAACTGTCACAGTGACTGAGCGACTGATCCCTGCCAGGCAGTGCACAAGCACCCCACAATTTTTTCCACGAGCTTCATCTGTTGGGGGGGGAAAAGACAGAGACAAGAGACTATTAAGTCATACATTTGTTTCCTGTTTCAGATAACAGGAATATCTTATGTGAGATGAGACATCAGCAAATTGCTGTTATAATTTATTAAAAAGCTCCTGTCCCTTCTCATGCCTGGATTTGAATAATATTTTAATACTTGGGTTTTCCTTTCCCAAAAGCCAAATACATCAAGGAAATAACATATTTGAAACTTAGGTCATTCTAACCATGCACAGATCTTGTTATTCAATAAAGCTTAAATATTCTCTGGTGTTAAAGGCAAGTGGTGAAATTAATTGGTGATATATTTACTGGGCTGCATCATCTATACGTACACAACTAAAATGAGCATTACTCTGTGCATAGATTTAACTGCTTCCTTGCACTGTTCTACACATAGAAAATTAGTTTTGATCTATTTTTACCTAAATGTCTGATCTACCCATCTTTTAAAACCAAGGTTTAATTAAAGAATATCTTTCAACTTTTTGGAATAATCCCAGCAATTTGTTCATCTGAAATAGAATACTAAAGGAAGGTTCCTGGTAATTTTGTTGGTTATATTTATTGGCTGCCAGCAAGGATTTGTTGTGAAATCACATTCTAGATAGAATTGGAAAAGGAAGCAGAAGTATTTTATAGAAATCATTTGTTGTAGAAACTTGGTCAGATACAGGAGTTTAGATCGGATTTGGCTGATAAAATAAAGATTTTTTCAAGAGGGAGGAAGAAAAGAATCCTCGTTATTTGGGTTTCTTTTCAAAGGTCTATTAAATGGTTTTACAAGGATAGTGCACTGCAGCTAAACAATGAAAGTATTCAGCTGTTTAAAAAAAAAGGGGGGGAGAGACCCAGAAATCACAGGAGACATCCCATTAAGAGAAACAGGATGTCAACATGGCTAGAAAATGGATTCCTTTGTCATAAGAAATAAATGATAATGCCTGGAGATTTGCAGCTCCCACCCCACAAATTCTTCTTACTGAGCTCAAATTACCTATATTCTGCTTATTACTACTACAGTTCCATCAGATTACAGTACAGTATTCATTCACAAACAAGGGCCTGGAAAAATGGAAAAAATAAGTCCAGCATAATTGGATCATTTTGCAAAGAGTAGAGAAAAAACAAGTGTTCGTGTCTAGTGCTACTTGGGAGTATATCTGATATGTTTAAGAGCTAGTATTCTCAAGAAAAGGCATGTTTGAACATATTTTAAGAAATTTACTAAACCAGGATTGCTTAGCCAATGTCCTACAGATACTAAATCCATGATGGGGGCAGATCCAAATTATAGTGATTATTTAAATTGAAAGTGATTTAATGATAAAAAAGCATGCCATAAGCATGCAACATAACCTATCCATGCTGACTCTTATGTAAATTTTGAATTTGATGAGACTCACTTCAATCAGAAGCATATAGAAGTTTTGAAACTTTAACATTTGATTGCCTATATTTCTAAGATAATATACAAAAGATTGCAATAACAAACAAAAATATTTGGTCTAATGAAGTTAAGCAATCAAGCTAAATTAAGATTAGAAAGTATAACTGCCTGGACTATTTCTATTTTCTGCTACAATTCTGCCTCAAATTGTTGCTCTTTTAAAACAAAAAGCACAAAATGCAGTGAACTAAATATAAACATGGAAATCATTCTTCATAAAAAGCATTTATTAAAACCTAAAATTGTAACAGCAAAAATAAAGACACCCCCCCACCGTAAAATATCTCTTTCTTTATCCATTTTCACAACAAGATAAATAACTAAAACATCAACTGTACACTGTAAATTGAAATTATGCCAGCAGAAATGGCTAAAACAAGAGACATCTCTTGTGATCTGAAAAATGCACATGAAGTTGTCTTTGGAGAAGGCTTGCTGCTAATAATGTAAAAGTGCTACAAAAGACAGTTATGAACTATTTTTCAACCTTACCTATAAAAGAGATTGCTTCAGGAAAGAATTGGGATAGATTTTGGCTCCAATGATCAGAGATAGGGATCTGCTTGTACTTAAACTCTCCAGCATTTTCGAAGAGATTGGGCAGGTTGGGGGTGACATTCAATATGTACTTAATGCCAAATTCTTCCAGAACATCCAGGTTAGTAGAGTCCTTGGCGCAGCCCAAGTAGAGGTATGGCAAGATTTCCACAGGGAAGGAAGGCTGGTTGTTTGACAAAGGGCTGCCATCAGAGTCGGTGGCACTGTTAGGATCTCGGTCAATATCGGATTCCACATCTGAAGATGAGTCAGAGCTGATTCGGAGACCGCCCAACCCCAAGACTGGCAAAGGAGGAGAATTGCTGCTACAAGAACTGTCTAGATTAGTTTCGCAGTGCAAGGCATACTCTGCCTGGAACCTGCAGAAACCCCCTGGGAAGAAAACAAAAAGAAAGGGTTGGAATTAAAGAGAGTTCCCTTTATAGATGTTCCAGGACACTTTATGGTTTAAAAACACTAGAAAACTGAAAAGGGACTGATGCAGCTGTAAAAAACAATAACCCAGGAGATATTAGTGAAGGCTTTGAAATAATTCTCGAGTTTAGTGGAATATAACTAAACATAAACATAGCTATAGTGTCCCTTAGTAACTGGATTCTAGGCCATCCTAGAATCCAGTTACTATGTACTGCAGCTGATCCAACAGCCGCAATACGCCAACTATAAACTCAGATCTTTAAGCCTTTAAAGAACACATAGTAAATTTCCAATTGCTTAACCATTCAGATGCTTTTATCTGAGCTCTCTCTCACATGGCTCCAGTGTTAAGCAGGCAGTGCAAGGTGCTTAAAAAATTCAAACCCTGCACACCTTCCCTACAGGTTTCAGTTCCCCACATTTTGATAACCTTCAAATAGCAAAGCTTACGCCGCCACTCCAACCAGCGGGGAACAGTAGCATGCAGAGGGATCAAGAACTGTAGTTCATCACTGATCCGGAAACTGGATTACATGATCTGCAAAGTACCTCTTTGGATGGTATCAGGTTAGGGATGCCAGAGCTACTCAACTGGCTTTTCAAACAAAGGTGGAGCGGGAACAATTGGCTGTTCCTTAAGGGCATCCTTTGCTTGAAAAAAAAAATCCTTAATCTACAGAGCATATAAACAAGTACCCTTAATTGAAACAGCAGGCAGCTCCTTTGAAATATTTTCCATGAAGAAGGGTATTATTCATGGCTTAGGGAAGAGGAATTTTAGGAAGCGATGCATATTATTCCGCTTAAGACCTAAGCTTGATTTGACCACCTCAGAGCCTGGGCTATTCCTGGGGAAGGAAGGTGAAAATGCTGCTGGAGGATTCCCTTCCTTCCCCCCCCCCCTTCTCCGCCCAGTGCGGACGCGCTCTCTCTTTGGCAGGGGCAGGCACTAGGCGTTTGACGCCAGAGGCAGGCACTTGCTACGTCGCTTTTCTGGAATCGGGATTTTCCCTACGAGGGGAATCCTTCACAATGAGTAGAGTTCCTTTTTACCAGAAGGGGCACGTTCCGTTCATCCACGATCCACAGAGGCGGGAGCTTCCTTCGAAGCCTGCTCAAGAACTAGTTCAAAGGATTGAAAACATGGGCGCGGGGGGGGGGCGGGCTG
>JANHFT010001764.1:97414-111570 GCA_032467955.1 Pseudoxenodon macrops | reverse complement strand
TGGGAGCCCGTTTTCTCTGTCGAGTACTCAGACCGCCACAGCCCCCCCCCCACATGAGTGGTCAAGCTGGCCACGGCCCCACTGCCCCCCCAGGTCAAACACAACCCTGATGGGACCCTCAATGAAATCGAGTTTGACACCCCTGGTGTAGCTGCTCTGAATTTTTTTTCAAAAGTGCTACTGCTATGCTGAGCCGCAGGGCAACTTTTGTTTACAGTGCAGCCACTCTGCAAGTTTTTTTAAACCTCTGCAAGTTTTTTTAAAAGCGCCGGTGCTATGTGTATTTTTTAACAAAGCACCGCTGCTATGCACAGCTTTTTCTTTTACAGCGCAGCCACTTTGCAAAGTACTGCTGTTTTGTGCGACCAGTTTTTATTTTAATGCACTGCCACTGTCTGCAGCGCCCTGCAAGATTGTTTTAAAAAGTGTTATACCCATGCAGAATCACTTTGCAATTTTTAGAGCACCGCCGCTATGCGCAGCCACACAATTGTTTTTAAAGCACCGTCACTATGCGCAGCTGCTCAGCAAGTTTTTGTACAATGCAGCACATTTCATTTTTTAAAAGTGACGTTGCTATCCACAGTCACACTGCAATTTTTTTTTACAAGCCACTGCTACTACACGTGCAGCCGCTGTACAGGTTTTTTAAAGCACTGCTGCTATGCAGAGCTGCTCTGGGTCATATGATCCTCTTTTGCCACCTGACAAGCAAAGTCAATGAGGCAGCTAGATTCACTTAACTGTGTAGCCAACTTAACAACCATAGCAAGAAAGGTTGTAAAATGGGATGAAATAAAACAAATGTCTCACTTAGCAACCGAAATGTTGCACTTAATTGTGTTTGTAACATGAGGACTACCTCTATAGGGGAAGAGTGCACCCAGGGGAGCCAGTTATTGCTCAGGGTCCAGTTGTGGGACCAGGTTACCCTGTCCATCCAGCAGGGAGTGGTCAAAGAAGAGTGGTAATACTGTGCACAGGAAAGTGGACAATACACTGGACATTGATCAAGGGAGGAGAAGTGGTCGGAGTGGAGCTCCTTTTGATGGCTTGAAGACAACTTAAGTGTTTGGCCTGCCACACTTTCAGCTATTCTACTATGTATTTTATGTTGTGGGTAAATGGGAGGGGGTATCCTGTGGAGTTGCAGACGTAGTCATGTTTACATTCTTTCTAGTGAGCCAAGGTCATCTTTTGTCTTCACACCAAATAGGAACAAGTTGGAGGCATCTACCAGCATGGCAGAGAGCGATTGGACAATGTGACAGATTTGTGGGTGTGAGGGCAGGATCTTTAACTTTATACTAAGGGGTGGAGACTAAATCTTCAGATTTGGGTTTCCACAGTTTGTGCCAACATGTCTCTCCTAATAAATCGGAACTTTGAGGAATTGGAGTCTGATCTGTTTAGGGATGATATTTGGAACGCTGACATACTGTATACACTAGTGTTAGGCAGAAAAAAAATCTGCAACTTCCCCTCCCAGTCATTATTCAAAAAATGAATGATAATTTCGGAGAGCTTCACATGAGGAATGGCTTGTATTCTTGTTATTGCAAACTAGCCAAGAGATGCATATGGATAACCTCTCTTATATCTTTTTCCTAGTTCTCTTTGGCCTCCCACAGTTAACTTATAGACCAGTGATGGCTAACCTTTTCAGCACTGAGTGCAAAAAGCATGCATGCGCACACACCCATAATGCAATTCACACATGACCTTCTCCCAAACCGCTAAGAACCGGAAGCAACCCACCACTTCCCCATGCATAACCCAACCCCCATGCATGCATCCCCTTGCGTCCCTGCACGTGCTCACCTCCGCACATGAGCACATGATCCCCACATATGCCCCACCCCCACACATGCATGCACAACCCCCGGATATGCCCTGCCCCCACACCTGCACACACATTTCCAGCATGTGCCCCGCACCTATGCATGCAAGGCAGAGACTCAAAAACCAGTTGGCCAATGAGAGGCACGCATGAATGCGTGGCAGAGCTGAGCTGGGACAATGGCTCGTGTGCCGCAAAGAAGGCTCTGTGTGCCACCCATGGCACACATGTCATAGGTTCATCATCACAGCTATAGACTAAAATTTTATTGTCTTTTACTACTTTGCTTTATTTGAACAGCGGAGTGAGATATTTTCTTTTTCTTCTACAGCAGAGGAAGAATTAGAGCTACTTAAAAGGGGGAAATTCTGGTGAGTTCATTTCAGTTGTCACACTGTTTGATTATTATACAAAGTGTTATAGTGACTTTTTCTGCAAATAGCAAGTAGTCATTTGACATTTATCTAAAGAAATTTAGAGAACATCCAGATCAGAACAGGCACATTGACTCAAGGGAAGATAAACTATCCATAATCGGAAAAATGTTTTTTTAATGGGTTAAATTAATATCCATACTGCTCTTTCCTTTGTGCTAAAAACGCTATAGTGAAAATGTATTAATTTTCTCTAGAGTCCACAGAGTGGTTTAGTTATCAGTTATTGCAGGGCTACTAAATAGGAGAACCATTAACATAAACAAGTTTATTCTAAAATAGCCCCCAATGATTAAAGTAGATAGACTGAAATACATAAAGAAAAATCCTACCCTTCTCACCTTAATGCTTTTAAGAGATGGCTCTGTTATGATTCTGGTTGTTTGCTTCTTATACATTTCTAGCCTTACAATATCTTCCTCAAAATGGGACAGCTGTGCACAATCCCAAAAAGATTAAATGTTAGCCCAATGTCTATTCAATATTATTCACTTAAACCATAAATAGAATTACCAGTTACATATATATATGGCTGAAATTTCTTTAAAAATGCAGCTTGCTTTATGACTTGTAACATTTTAGGGGTATAATTTGTCCCAGGTTTTAGTTCTTTCATTTGAATTTTTCAAAAGCAATTTCCTATGAAGCACTGATTCGGATACTTTCACTTTGGACTCCGTAATACCAGCACCACTTTCTAAACAGATATTCTTATTTAATCATCAGGCATATTAGTTCTAATATGTTTTCCTCCATTATTGTACATTTATGTGTGCATTATTGGTTCTCCAAATGTTGAACTAAATTGTGTTGTTCAGTATAAGTCAGTGCTTAGGATTCTGAAATCTCAGAATATTTGCTATTATGGTAAGGAAACACATTCTTCTTACTTGCTCTAGCAATACTTGGTATGGGTAGGTGTGTACATATTTAAGGACAATGGCGTTTACAGCACAAAAAAGTAACAGAATAGATATTCCATAAAGAATTCTTTGGGGAGAAATTGAGGGGGAAGAGAATGTGTGTCATTATAATAAGATTTTTCTCAATGCCCCTTTGCTACTGTATAAGAAAATGTTAATGAGAGGCTTCTTTTCAGCAGGAAAACATTTTTTTCCATATACGAAGGACTTGTGGAAATGGTTGTTTCTTTGTGGGCCAAGTTCATTTCTCATGTGGTGGCTTGTAGTCACTCTGTCTGGGGCAACAGACAATTAACAATGGTTAATATTTGAAAGGTACAATATGTTCTTGTGTAACCAGGCTGCTCATTTCCTTTTCCTAATAGCTTGATTGCTCTTGCGGGTTTCTGAAGATTTTTATTTACCTAATTAGACCACAAGAAACAATGTCATTAATATTCAAACTCTGACACATTTTGAAAGTAGAAACAAAAGTTAAGCCTTAGTAACCTATTAACTGTTCACTTTTTAAAGGTCAAAGTACTTGATTTGAGCATCATAGGAGCATTACATCCTTGGCTTCTAAAAAATTTAGACAAATGCACAGCTCAGGGTTACAGACACCCATGTACCCAATAACACTTTACAAAATTCTCCATTCTAATCCTTTCAAACAGTGAGGTTTGTCCAAAGAGCAATTCCCTCATCTTCTCCTGCAACAATTTTTAATTGTCTTGAAAATCTCTGGGCAGATATTGGTGGGTTTTTTGTGTGTGTGCAGAGTGGAATTCAGAAGATTGTGTCTACTATTAATACAGATGATTAAGTTATGGCTCTTGATCATGGCCTGCTGTTTTCAAAAGATTTAAGGAGGGTAACCTAAATGTAATTTATTAGAAAAACACAACTTTTAGTTCATTTGTACTTTAGGCTTTGAATATTTGGTGATGAAGCCAGTTTGCAGGAGATGGTTCTTTTGGATTTTGTGAATGGAACTCTTTTAAGATGCAAAATAGGTTCACTGAATATTATTAGAGCATAAGAAACCAGTTATTTAAAAAAACAAAAATAGAAAAAACCCACACAATTAATAGTTGGCTGCCCTAACCTCATGGAGGCACTGGAGGAATACGGAGAAGTAGCTGGACTAAAAGTAAATAAGGAGAAAACCAAAATGATAGCTAAGAACATGACTAACAAACAGAAAGATGATTTGACCAAGGGAATAAATATTCAATTAGCAAAAAAGGTAAAGTATCTAGTGATCTATTTGACGGCAAGGTGCATATCGATCAGGGAGGATAATTATATTAAACTATTAAATGAGATAAAGGCAGATTTGGAAAGATGAAAAACCATTCAACTCTCCTTTATGGGTAGAATAGCGACAATTAAAATGAGTGTGCTGTCAAAATTACTTTTCCTATTCCAAAATGTACCTATAAAACTAGAGAGAAAGTACTTTGACAATCTGAATAAAATTGTATTGAAATTTATATGGCAAGGGAAAAAGTCAAGAATTAAATTAAAACTACTTCAGGAGCCAAAGAAAGTTGGGTTTGGTTTGCCCGTTGGGAATTATATTACCAAGCAGCAGCGACCACCTGGTCAAAGAATGGATAACTCTAAGAAACAAAAGATTATTAACACTAGAAGGCCATGCTATTCAAGCAGGATGGTATGAAAGGAATAAGGCACACTAATACTTCCAAAGACATCATATATGCCAGGCTTTATTGGGGATATGGAACAAAAACAAAAACAGAACTATAGGGAAATACCGAACTGGCTCTCCACCCTAAAAGCAGTGGTATATCCAAATCTTATAAATTGGGGGGAAATTGTAACATATAAAGATATATTAGATGAACAAGGGGGATTCAAATCAAGACTGCAACTAAAAGAACAAGGATTGAAATTAGAATGATGGTCATACTTACAAATTCAGTCAAGCTATATGAAAGATATGAAAACGTGGGACATCAACAGAAATTTAATGACATTAGATAAAACTTCTATTGGGGATAGAGGAGAAAATGATTAAAGTAATGTATACATTTTTAATAGAATACAAAACAGAAGAAGTGTGTTAAAGAGATGATGATGATGATATGGGCAAAGAACTTTGGATACAATATTGAATTGGAAAAGTGGGAGAAATTGTGGGACAAAAACAGAAAATTAACGCTGGCCACATCGTACAAAGAGAATTTATATAAAATGTTTTACAGATGGCACCTGTCACCAGCGAGGCTAGGCAAAATGTATAAAAAATTATCACCTAAATGCTGGAAATGTGATCAAATACCGGGCACCTACTACCACATGTCAACATGTAGAAGAGCAAAAGTATACTAGCGAAAGATTCAAATGTGGTTGGAAGAATTGACCGGACAGAGATTGCAACTCATACCAGAATTATTTCTATTAGGAATGATAGAAGAAGATCTAAGTAAAGGGTTAACATATTTAATATTGCATATCATAACAGCAGTGAGAATAGTTTATGCCCAACAGTGGAAGAGCGAAAACACACCTAAAGAAAGGGAAATAATAAAGAAATACTTGCTTGTGCACAATGTGACAGACCAGTGATGGTGAACCTTTTTCTTCTTGTGTGCCAAAAATGGCGGTGCATGTGCATGCCAGCAGACAACCCCCCCACGCACACTGCACTGCGCATTTGCGTCCCCCCCCAATTGGGCCGTTTTTTGCCCTCCAGAGGGTTCAAGAGGCTTCCCTGAAGCCTCCAGAGGGTGAAAACGGCCCAATGGGACTTCCTTTTTGCCCGCTGAGCTGTTTTAACAATAAAGTTTTAAAAAAAAGTCAGCTGCTTTACTGCCAGAATAATATGACATATATCATCAAAAAGAAAAATATTATCTATTCCTGGTATATTCATTTATTTTTAGGTAAGACTGCAAAATCACTACAATTTATATCACACATAGTATTTTATCATTAATCAATAAACTGTATGAGTTTTGATTGATCAATTAAATATACCTAAGTTCTCATGAGACAAAATAGCACAAAAGAAAAAACATAAATTTTGAAAAGGCATTGCCCATTCCTTTACATGTAGCAGTATTATAATTATTGTTACAAAAATGAAACCCTATAAATAGCAGTCCATGAGATGAAATAATTAAATCCATGAGCTTTTAAATAATTAAAGTAATTGTTTTTGGAGGGCTTTATTGCAAGCAACAAATTACTTTTATGATTTATCTAGGAACAGACTCAAAACAAAATTATAATTATTCTAGTAACTTTTAGATTGAGTTAATTTAAAGTTGGTAAAATATTTATAGAAAATTATACATGGTTATGTTTAATGTTCTTGCCTGTTTATGATGATTGAAGGATTAGTTAATATATCAACATTATACTGTAAGTGTCCCTGTGTACAATAAGGAAAATAAAAAATTAATAATGCTACTTCGGTAGATCAGACTATGAAATTTTAAGCAAATAAGGTTTTAAGAATTAAATGACAAAAAGAATCTTGCTTATGTATTCTAGAATATTCTTGCTAATTAAAATATATTCTCCTAATTGGTACCCTATTAAGAACAGCATAAAAGCATCAGTTTCTGATGAGCAACTGTGGCGAACTGATATCCCTCTAGAACAGGGCTGTCAAACTCCCAGCCCATGGGCTGGATACGTCGTGTGTTGGCCACTCCTATGCCCAGTTTAGCGAAGGGGAAAAAAGTCCTGATATGTCACGTGACACCACCATGACAATGTGAGTTTGACATCCCTGCTCTAGAATATAGAGAAAAACTGTTGCTTAAAACAGTAGCCAATGTGGGATTCAGACTACTGAAATCTCTCTGGAAAAAAGGAGAGATTTTAAGATTACCCATATGTATTCGGGACAGCTTTTTTTGTGAGCATGTGGTAGGAATTACATTCCTCTAACTGACCTGGAATTGCAGGATTCCATCATTATTATATCCACTAATGTTGCCTATATTTGTTGTCTATATAATCTTAAGGCTCAACTTTTTAACACTTCGGATTTTTTGGGTTGTTTCTTAAAGATTGGAAAACTTCAGACTGTCAGGTTTTATTGAAATCGCTATGTGAGTGTTCCTCAAATCTTTACAAAAAGTATAACTGCAAGTTTAAAGACTTGTATCATTTTGTGAATATACAGCAAAAGGACGATTAGTTTAGACTATGGGTGTCAAACTCAATTTCATTGAGGGCCACACCAGGATTGTGTTTGACCTCGGAGGGCCGGGGGACATGGCCAGCTCGACATCACTCAAGGCTCATTTTCAGCCACAACGGCCCTCCCGGGCTCCATTTTCACCTGCGACGGTCTCCTGCAGCTCTCTGCCAGTGAAAATGCAGCTCAGGGAGGCCTCTCACAGCTCCCTTTTCACTGGCAGAAGGTTGCAGGATGTGGTTGCAGCCAAAAATGGGAGCCCAGGAGGCGAAGCTCCCTTTTCGCTGACAGAGACACCGTGGACCGGCCATCATTGTTTCCAGGGTGGGCCTGCTAGCCAGATCTAAGCACCCTGCGGCCTGATCCGGCCTGCAGGCCTTGAATTTGACATCTCTGGTTTAGATCATGGGTGTCAAACTCGCTGTGTCATGTTGCCATCACGTGACTTTTTCCCATTTGCAGAACTCGTGTGTGCGGGGCCTGCGCATGACGCATCTGGCCCGTAGACCGTCAGTTTGACACCCCTGGTTTAGACTTTAGAAAGTTTTTAACAGATTAATAACTCAGACTTGATTCAAGACTTTGAAGTTAACTGAAAGAATACTTTCCCATGAAAAAATGTTTTATACTTTGAAAGAACTGAAGACTTTGTAGGGTAGACATGAGAGGGCACTACAGTGCATTCGGAAAGTATTCAGACCCTCCTTCAGTTTTGTCAATTTTGTTATGCTGCCTGATTCTACAATTCATATTTTTCTCACTAATCTACACTCTGTACCCCATAAGGACAAAGTGAAAACAGAATTTTAGAAATGTCTGTAAACTTATTAAAAAGTAAACACTGAAATATCACATTCAGGTACAGCACAACCACCACTCTTGGTTAATTTGCCCAACCTGGCTTACTTTGATGCCCCTACTTAAGAAAATTGTAGTAGGAAATTGCTGCCATATGTTTATTCAAAATAATGAATATTTCTTTACTGATATGAGAGAATCTTGTAACAAATAATTGACTTTTCCTCTTTACAGAGACAACCTAACGATTAGGAAGGTAAGCTAATTATAACTGGTAATTGAAAAACTACTCCTGGTAAACTTGAATCAAGAAACACAAATTTGGAGGGAGGGAATAGTTGTAAATTTACCATACAAAATATTTTCATAAAGGAAGACACTCATTATTTTTGACTTCTATATCACAATAATTGAAGGCATATGGGAGTTCCAGATTAGGAAATGGATTTAGTACAAAGATGTCACTCTCTTGTGGTAATTCTCAAAAAAGTATTGCTAAATATTGTGACCTGCTAGCTGGCAGAATCACAAAAAGGTCAGAAACTTGCTCTGCTCGTTAAATATTGCCAAGTTTATATGTATCACAGAATAACATTTTCATACAGGTTATTGGGAGAGACAGTGGTTTTGTTAAATTGTATCACGTTACAGCCTAACCCTAAAAAAGGTAGCCCCTAAAACTTTACATATTACCCTCCAGATGTTATCACCAAAAAGAAAGTGGATATGTATACTAGAGTAAGTGTATTAAATATGACAGTTTATACATATTAAAACTATATCAAACATTGTTTTTTCCTAATGTTATGCATATTATTCAAATAGCACATATGGTCCTTAACTCAAAAGATGTATATAACTGGCCTTCTGTAGATTGTACTTGGAGTTTGAAGATGGAGGTTTAACATGAAAAAAATATGAAGAAACTCCATATTATATTACAGGAAGAAGTGATAAATTTAGAGCCCAATAGCCACTTTACAAAATCCACTATTAAATAAGAGAAAAAGCCATTTTTCTTGCTTTGCATTAGTCACATTATAAACTGTTTTAAAGAGAGGACCAAGCTTTTTTTGTTTTGTTTTGCAGTCTAGTGAGCAAATGTTTTTGACAACATTATGCAAAATTTGCAGTTCACTGAGCAGATAATATTGCAACCAGATGTTGGTATTACAGATTAAGCTATTGTTGGCTACAACTCAATGTAGCCAATAATATCTTAGTCTGTAATATTGGTGCAAATTTGGACGGTGGTCATTTTGCTAATCTAAGGGGGGATGTTTATAACTACCTTCCATTCCAAGTACAAATGTGATAAGATGTACACTCACGTACTACAACAAACTTTCAGTGCAGCATAATCAAACGCATCAGTGCGATCTTTAAAATGAAAGAGGGAGGGAGGAATAGGCGTTTCTTTTTTCTACCAATCATGAATTCAGCCACATGGCCTAAGACAGAAATTGAAGACAAACAGACAGGAAGGTACTGCATACCTTTTATTAGAAATCAGTTGGACTTTAGGAATAATGTTGTTTTTGAAGACTATTCCTAACTACATACAAGGCTTAAAAAAACCTGAAAATGAAACCTTTGCATAGTTTTATGTTTATATTCCAAATGCATAAATATGAAAATAGAAAATACCCAAAAAGAAATGTCCAGCAAGGTGAATCAGTTGTGAAGAAATCATCGTCCTTCACTAATTTTTATGATCCATACAAAGACTAGCAGAATGGTCCAAAGTAAATTGAAAGCACTCATCATATGTTGGATGGTCAACATTTAAATGAAATGTTAAGAACAGATCACTCTACAGACACATTTTATAATTTCCTGGGTTCCATTTTTTAAAAGTTCCTAATATTAAAAAAGGAGAATTTTAAGCAGTTCAAAAACAAACCATTGAACAAAAACTGGACATAAATTAGGAAACACTTTATATCTGTCTTTTCCCTTAATTTTCCAATTCTGTCTCTAAAGTAAGCCTGAGGATGCTACACACACACATACACACACACACCGCATTACCCCAAAAATAAGACAGGGTCTTATTTTCTTTTGACCTACGAAATAAGCGCTTGGCCTTATTTTCGGGGAAGTCTTATTATTTTTGAGGTGCAGGAGGTGGCGAGCGTGGTCACCTGGCTGCTGTTGTGTTTTGGGGATGGCTTATTTGAGCACATGTGCTCAAAAGCCTGATTGGGCTTATTATCTTGGGAGGACTTGTTTTCAGGGAAACTGTATGTGTGTGCATACAGTATATATAAATATATATAACTATAATGAGCCCCGCCCTTTTGCAAGACAATCCCTGAAGGGGCTTTCAATGCCATAAATATACTACTTGCAGCACTCTGTCCCTTTTTGCTGCCTCAAAGAGGAGGTCAGCTTTAATGTTTTGACAGCAATGTGAGGAACAAATGTGAACATGAAGCAGCAGGCAGTGGTATATAGCTCAGTTGGAGTTTATTTATTTAAAAATCCCCAGCTTACAGATCCTTTAGCACTTTTTTGAACTCTGTGGAACTTTTTGTGATGCAAATGCTCTCTGAAATAATTGTCTTGTGCTAACATGCTCTACTACATTGTTTAATGATTCATCTTGCCACGGATCTTGATACTCAATACAGGTGAAACAATAAACACAGTAAAGCTTATCATCAAAAGGCTGGAAAAGCTTCAATAGAAATTTGGGAGCATTAATAGAAGCATCAAGCAGTTTCTGAGCTTTTCTGTTTTCTCTGTTCTGTCTTTTTAAAAAGAAAGGGATTTCATAGGGATTTGGGAAACAACTGTAACTAGTTAACTTTCCTTTGTGAAATAAAAAGCACAAAACATGATCTAGTTATTTTTTTATCTCTTCTCCGAAATTATTTATATAGCCAGTTTGAATGGATCAGGCAGTAAAAGACATGTAGCTGCTGATTTTTCCTGACTGCTATGGCAGCTAAGGAAATTAGGTTGCTGTGAAGTAGTATATGGAAACAGACAGCAGACCTGAAGATATTTTAGATTTTTAAAACAAAGGAAAAATAGGATTCTGATGAGAAATAACAGTGTTTGATAGGAAAGGAACATGAATTACATAGAGCTTTCTAAGGAAATTCTCCTCTTCCTAAATTAAAAAGAAAAGAGATGGCTATCTTAAATAGTTTATATACTATTGTTTCCCTAAACAGCCATTGGGGAGAGGAGCTACATAAAATGATTTCTATAATGGGTATGGGCAAATTTGTAAGGATGACCCAAGGGCTGGAGAGCAAACCAAGAAGCAAATCATGAATTTGTCTCCTGGAAAATATGCTTTGTGATTGCTCATAGAAAGTTGTTCCTACCTATCCTATGCATCCATAAAGCATCTTTTTCCACTGGAAAACCTGCTGTTAGATTCCTTTGGATTTTTGGCTACTGTAGACTTCCCATCTATCCAGTTTCATTTTGCATTATTTTCCTTGAAAATGTGAATACATTTTAACAATGCATCACTCTCCATACCACAAGTATTTTCTGGGACTATTCCTAAAATCTCCACTTAAATTTTTGATAATAATCTTATTGGAAAAAAATAATATTGGAGGATAATGGGGTCTATTATGAGGGATGTCAAACTCAATTTCACTGAGGGCTAAATCAGGGTTGTGTTTGACCTCGGGGCTGGGGTGGGTGTGGCCAGCTTGACGTCACTTGTGTCGGTGGTCAAGTGCTAAGGCAGGACTTCCCTGAGACCCTCCCTCACACATAATCTCCTTCCTTCCTTCTCTTCTTTTTCCTTCCCTCTTCATTCTTTCTTCTACCGTTCCTCTTTCCTTATTTTTCTTTCTTTGCCCTCTTCCTATCTTCTTGTTCTTTCCTCTTTCCCTTTCTCCTTTCCTGTCTCTTCTTGCATGTTCAAATGGAAAAGGGAAAACATTACTCCTTTTGTTTTGTTTTTAGTTTGTTTTGCTAGCTGTCTGCCAGCAAAACGAAGCCCCAGGGGGGTTGTGCAGGAAGCCGTCGTGGCTGAAAATGGGGCTCAGGGGACTGCCTGGTGCCCATAGCTCCGTTTTGCTGGCAGAAGCACTGCACGCTGGTCCTTTGCTGTTCCCAGGGCAGCCCTGTGGGCCACATCTAAGCACCCCACAGGGCGGATCTAGCCTGTAGGCTTTGAGTTTGACACCCTTGCCCTAGATCAATGAATTCCTTGATCCTCTCCTTTTTTTCCCCACCTATGCTTAGTTTTTCAAAAGCTTTGTAGGAAATCCTTTTTCTTCCTAGTTCTTGAAACTTTTTTAAGTTCAACAAGTTGCATTATTCTTATTCCTATCCTGAATATGGCAACCTCATCTTTTTCATGAGTTAAGGAATGTCACTTTTCTATAAATAGGAAATATCATCAATTAGGCAAGATACAGCTTCTGTACAGATGCAGAATTATATGCAGAATTTTGGGCTATGCTAATATGTCAAGGGACGTGGTGGCTCAGTGGCTAAGATGCTGAGGTTGTTGATCAGAAGGTTGGCAGTTCAGCAGTTCAAATCCCTAGCCCCACGTAACAGAGGAGCTCCCGTTACTTGTCCCAGCTTCTGCCAACCTAGCAGTTCAAAAGCACATAAAAATGCAAATAGAAAAATAGGAACCACTTTGGTGGAAAGGTAACAGTGCTCTATGTGCTTCTCTTTGTCATGCCGGTCACATGACCATGGAGATGTCTTCAGACAGCACTGGTTCTTTGGCTTAGAAATGGAGATGAGCACCATCCCTACAGCTGGAAACGACAAGCATGCATGTGCGGGGGAATCTTTACCTTTTAATTATGTCAAGAATAATTAACTATCGGAATACAGAGGATATTGGATACTCAGAAAAAAGCAATATATATATATATATATAAATATTTTAATAAAATATATTCAATATTTTAGCAATGATCTGTTAAAAAAATCTTACAAGCAAAATCTTACAGGCACTTTTTATTTGTGGGATTCATATAATTAAATACCATTTTTTACTTCACTTCCCTGAGAATAGATTAATAAGTATTCACCAGCATTTATGTTGTTTCTTCTCCCAGTCTGACTGAATGTAATAGTTTCCCTTGGTTCTGTAAACACTCTTTTAATTTATCTTCAGTTAAAGTCAAGCGCTGTTCCAAGATTGAAACTGTCTGTTAGGAGGAGAAAATAACACTATTAGAGGCTTGCTAAATGTATATTATGTTATTCATTTTTAATCCATTCAAGAACTCAGAACTGTGGCAATCTTAACGTTTCTAAACAGATTAGGAAGTCCGAAACATTACTTCCCTAAAGACTATTTATTATTGTCATAAATTTGGATACCTGCAATACATAAATTTAATGTCTCATATTCTTATAATTAAAAAAATAATAGAGAGGAACAATAAAATCTGGCATATCATCTGTATGGCAGGATCTCTATATAGCAGGATGATTTGTGGCAGGTATAGTCAAATGTAAATTATAATTTATAATTACCAAAATGCAAGTGAATTATCTTCTTTTATCTTAGGCAGTTCTGGAAGTGAAATTTCTGAAAAGCTAGTTCTCTCCACCTTAAGTTGAGAACCAAATAATAACATTTGGTGCTGTATAGTATTAGATACACCCACCAGGGATTTTTGAGTTTTTCCTACTACCTACAAGAACAGCATGCAATATGATTTGTGGGCTCCAGTTTGAGAAATGGGCAATTCAACCTCTCTATATGCACTTGGAAGAAATATCCACTTAAAGCATGGCACTCTTTGGATTCGAACATACAAATATAATGTATGTCTTTTTTGAAATAAACAGCATATTTTTTCAACATGTCAATGAAACCCATTTCTAAATAATTGGTTAGGATGCAAATCTCTTAAAAATGGTTTTCTAGGAAAGGCATTATTGAAAAGTTTAATCCATTTATATTTTACATTTCACCAATAAGTCTGTCAAGCAACCTCGCCCACCCAGTCACCTGACCTACAAGCCACACCCACAAAATAAGCCATGCCCACAGA
>JANHFT010001764.1:61207-74075 GCA_032467955.1 Pseudoxenodon macrops | reverse complement strand
CCGCCCGCCTGCCCCCTCCCGTGACCCCAGCAGCTGCTACTCCCGCCACCACTCCCCCACCCTCTGGTCCTGGTGTCAGATCTTGCAGAGCAGCTACAGTATTTTTTAAAAAAATCTTGCATTGCAAGCTGCCCCTGCAACACTATTGCTTCTGCCTGCCACCCAATTGGCTGGGGGCTATTTGGCCCATGCAGCCAAAGGCCCGAGTCAAATGGTGTTTGAGCGAATGAGCAGGGATGAAGGGATAGGGCAAAGAGAGAGGGGCCTATTGGCCATGGAGGGTCAGTTGAGGAGGAAAGGTGGCTGTAAATAGGCTGAGGCAGATGGCTGGAGGCAAAGCCAAGGGTCCATACCTAAATGTCCCATTCTGCTGCAACTAGGACTAGTCACATGATATTTTGCCTAATGACCGTTCACTTAGTGATGGAACCCCTGGTCCCAATCAGTCATTAAACAAGGACTACCTGTAATATTATTTATAATTAAAAAGAAATAGAAGAAATAGTGAAAAAAGAAATAATGTAATCAGTGTTTATCTGTCTATCATCTGTCTTGCTGAATTTACATTGGCAAATACCAAATGATTAAAATCTGGGCGTCAGAACATCATATTTAGGATGTACTATTATGAGAAAAACTTTAGGAAATATTATTATATCCTAATAATTATCCTAATATAATAATTGTATCCTAATAAATAGAAAAAGGGAAATCATGAGTTCTTGTCTGGTCTTAGGCACAAAGCCAGCTGGATGATCTTGGGCTCATTACTCTCTTTTCATCTTAGGAAGGAGGTAATGGCAAACTGCCTCTAAAAACCCAGAAAATTGCAGGGACTTGTCCAAGCAGTTTCAGAGAATCAGACAACATTTACTACTTGTAGAAAACCTATACATCTGTCCAAGGCAAGACCTACCTCTTATATCCCTTTGAATCTATTGACAACTATACCATTAGAGGGAAAAGTTCAACCTATACATTTCCATAAGTGTTTTCATTCTAGAAGATATTCTGCTACTTTAAGCCACATTAATATAGTTCAATAGGTTAATTCCATAACCAATTTAACTATATTAAGCTTACTTTCAATAACAAAGAGCTGAATACTATTTACAGATTAGAATCATAATCTGTGGCAGCATTTTGGGATTTTCTTGCCTTGGGAGTTATAATTTTCCTTTGGAAAATTGTATGGAGTTCAGCAAGAATCCTAGTTACATTTGTTTTTAATCTCTAAACAGAACACTACGAGATCACAGAATTAACATTTTCAGATATGCTTCAGGTGGACTTACCGAGCGACTTAGTATTTGGACTGAAAGCAACACAAGTGACTGCATCTTTGTGGCCTTTAAAATGACGAATCAAAACAGGATCTTCCTATAGTAGAGAAATATATACAAATATGTATATTTGCTTTTATAATATTTAACTCTAAGGTGGATTTTTACATTTGCTGTTTTTATATTTGTTTTATACAACTGTTGTATGCTGCCCAGGGTCACTCTTTGTCAAATGGGCAGTTCAACAAATTTGATAAAGAACTATTATTTAAATACTAATTTGATATAATATGTTGCCAGAGTAGTATATGAAGATGCTACAATTCATTTTTTTTGTTATATACTACTTAATGAGACCATTAGAATCCAGATAATTAGCATATGTTGCTTTTATTCGCTTTAAAAACTGGGGACCAAAAAAAAATGCCCCAGAAAAGCAGGACCTTAGATGCTGGCCAAATACCTAGCATCTCTCGCTTTCCCAAGGTTGGGGAATGATTTCTTTCAGATATATCATACTGTATTATTATCAATGCTGCCACTGATGAGACAAGATATATTGAACTCCCACGATATGATTGCCCTTGCTGTTTGATGGCAATTGAAACACATGCTTGTGTATTACCATATTTTATTTTCCATTACTCCTCAAGTCTTTATTGTGTGCTGGGAGTGTATGTGAAGAGTTGTAATTCCCAGCAGGGTCACTTAAGGGACGAAGGTCATTCAGCTGTCCAACTAAAGCAAGCAGGTATTGGGTAGCAGCAAAATAGGAATACATTGGAGACAGATGATCACTGTAGTGACAATAGCAAAAGCATCCATTCATACAGAACAAGGTAATGGTAAACCAGTCCTTTATTTTACCAAGATAGAATAGAAATGAATATGAATAAAAATATAGGAATAGAAAATAAAATGATTAATAATATAGAGCAGGATAATGGATCCCTCAGCCTAGAGGGCACTCAGCCCTCCTTACTAAGGGATAGCTGAAGATCTTTTGGAGTATAGGTAGTCTTCAACTTATGATCACACTTGAGTCAATTATTTTTGCTAACTGAGACATTTGTTAAATTAGTTTTGTACCATTTTACAACCTTTCTTGCTATCATTGTCAAGTGAATCACTGAGTTAAGTTAGTAACACGGTTGCTAAGTAAATCTGGCTTCCCCGTTGACTTTGCTTGTCAAAAGGTTGCAAGAGATAATCACATGACCCCAGGGCACTGAATTTTGATCACATGACCATTGGGATGCTGCAACTATCATAAATGTGAAAGTCATAAATCTGTTGTAGTTTCAAACTGTCATTGAACTATTGTAAGTTGAGGACTACCTGTACTAATAGTGTCAAAAATATGGTAAAATTAAAAACTTTTAGACATCCTTCTAGTTGTTGATGTTATCATACAGGAAAAGATAATCCAAAACTGCAAAGACAGAATTATAGTAAGTGCATGGAAGGTAAGGAGCATGAAAAGAGAAAAGCTTAATACAATGGAAGTTGAAACGAAACAACTACAAATTAACATTTTAGGCATGGGAAAATTGAAGGGGGCTGCAATTGAACACTTTTAATCAAAAGATAACATTGTTTACTACTCGGGTTATTAAAAATAAGATGGAATTGCATTTTTATCTTTGTGAAGGATATTGGCTACAATGCAATCAATGATCAGATATTTATCAATTAAATATCAAAATAACATTTTTATGCTGCATTGTCTGAAGAGACAGAAAGAAGTGAACTTCACCATCTGCATTAACGGGAAATAAAACATGGCTTCTATTAAAAGGAAGAGAAACAACTATTTTTTTCCTTCTTCATCAGATGATATAGAAAACTGGATTGTGTAAACATAGCCCTAATATCACACAGCCAAGGATGACAGGTGAGTGAGTGAGTAAGTAGTATGCAACTTTTTTTTTAATGACCAACCCTACATATGGAATTGCCAAGAAAGAAAAAGAAACAAGCAGAGGCATTTGTCATTAAGCCAGCTCACGATTCCTTTTGTTATAGAAGCAGTTGAGCAAGAAGACAAAGTTGCAGCTGCTGATGTGTTTTGATTGCAAGTGGCAGGAGTGATAGAAAAACTGGATTAAAAAAAAAATCCGGATTAGGATCTGGATGTTCTCTGCAGTTGCTTTTCCTCTATTGCACAGCAAAAATACAATTTAACCACCACCACCACCACCCCACCCTAAAATCTGCAAAATGTCATGGTCACAGCTATACAAGTTTTCCTGACAATCATGTTAATAGGATTTGAGTGTTTTTCTATGATTTGTTTTTATTGGTAGTCTCTGGAGTTTTCCCACTCAAATATCCAAACTTGACATCCTTTGGAATCCCTGGTGCTTTCCAAGCTTGGCTGTTTGCTTGCAGACATTTCATTACCTGACTTCAAGAAAAGTGCAACCAGGGTCAGAGAAAACCACAGATTCCACGGTTCAAGCAGAAACTCCATTTATTCTGTTCTATTGAACATCCTTTAGCTTCCCAGCCCATAGACTGGAAACCTGGTTTGGTCGCTTCTCCAAACCAAGCAGGTTTTTTCCCCTTCACAATAGCTATTTTAAATCCCCCTTTAAAAGGTACGCATTAAAAAAAAAACCTTTATTCCTTTACAGTCTATCTGCACGGCATAATCCTGTGTCCCCCCCAAAAAAAAGAACCCCCGCTTTTCAGAGATGCTGGGACTGAGAATTCAGGAGTTATACTACTGAGTGCCACGGCACCCAGGTTCACCAGATGATGGTTTATTCAATTCAAGATTCCCGGGTTCGCAGGAAACACTGAACAGAAGAAAGAAAGAAAGAAAGAAAGAAAGAAAGAAAGAAAGAAAGAGGGAGGGAGGAAAGCTTCCTCTAGCCCCCGCCCAGGCTACGAAAGCAGTTCGTGGGTTGATTCAGGGCACCCGCGAAAGCACAACCGTCGATTACCAGCCGTCGGCTCGGCCAAACAGGTGAGCAAACAGCGAAAGGAAACAATCGGCCCTTCCCGCCGCTTGCAAAACGAGCAGCGCCCCCGCTCTAATGACCGGCCCTACCAGAGCGGACGCCATCGGGACCCCAGACGAAGGAGGAGGGGCCTTTCTTCCCTGCGCCGCTTCCAGAGCCCATCAAATCGCCTGCGCTCTAGGCCGGATCAGTCGAGCCCCGATTTTGCCGCCTGCGCTGGAGGCGGCGGGGGACGCCTTGGAAAGAGGACGAGTCCTTCGCCGCCTCTCCTGGAGAAGGGAAACGAGGCAGGCGCTGGCAGGGAGAAAAAAGGGTTGCGCCTCTTTCAAAGCCGAGCTCGGACTTCCACGCCATCGGTACTCGACTCTCCTAAATACGGCCCTTCCGCAAGAGGTGTCGGAGTTAGGCCTGTTGCTTAGAAACAAGCGCGCGCGCATGTGCCCAACAGAACTCGCCAGTGATTGGTGGAAGAGCGGGCGGGTTTCCGCCCAGAAAGGAGGGGCTGCGCTAAAAAAATTGAACTCTTTCGCTTTGAGTAGCTTTACGCTGGAAACTGAGCGGGAAAGATACTGTTACATCCAGTAGTCGCTTTCTTCAAGTGGAGCATCTTCTTGAAGCTATCATTCTAATGATTCCAAGGACAGCCCATGTTGTTACTGTCAATTGTGGTTTGTCCCTGTTCTCTCCTTCCACAATGTCTTTTCGACTTTCCAGTCTAACTTCGGATTGTCTAGCGGTCTCCAGTCCAAGTCCTAAGGGAGGCGAGTGCTGCTTAGCAATATCACTGCTGGATTTCTTCATGCTGAGAAGGAGAAAGGGCTTAATTTCTCTCAACCTGTTCCAGAGCCTGCAAATCGTAGAATGAGAACTATAGCAAACACAACTTATGTACAGGTGCTTCCTCGGGGATGAGGGTTCTTGGTGCTCTCAGCTTGGTTGTTAACTTGCAGACATATTTCATTAACCAAACTAGGTAACATCAGTGTTAGTATTGTTTACTGTTAGCTTGTTTGGCAATTCCCTTCCCACCCAACAATCAACACCCAGATGATCATAGATTAACTCCAAGATTAACAGACCAACAGTTACCAAGAAGTAAACAATACCCCAATCAAACTGTGGAACCAAAAAACCTCCAAGATCACAAGGCAAACCACTGGAATAAAATAAAAGAGTAAACTACACTCTTTACTAGCATTGATGATCTACTTCATAGAAAAAAAATCATAAAAACTGCAAATTATAGTTCCAAAAGTAACTTGGGGGAGTAATTAAATTTAAGCCTTGATTTCAGGATATCTTGAAAAGGTACCACCTAAACAGGCTGGTTAGATTGTATAATTTGAAAGCAAGAAATAAGGTATTGGAGTATAGCTCAACTATGATGCTTTGACATAGTGAAAGAAGCACTTACTAGTTGTTTGATGCATGTGCAATATTAGTGTGAGCAAAGCAGGACACCCTATGATTTATATTGTAAAACTCTTAGGCAGAAATTGAGAAGAGACAACATGCCTGGAAATTAACAGTTATTGACCTTTAAGAAATACATTATTCTGATATATAATAGTAACATAACATTAATGAAAAGTTATTAACATTCTACTATGTTAGTAGAAGCATTCAAACTTTATAAACAAGTGTACAATTTTTCAAACTATGAAAATTAAAGCTTGATGCAATCACGACAATCGCCCTTTTTGCTAAGACACTGCATACATCAATTGTTTGATTTCTGAGAAGAGTTATCAGACTGCTGTTGCAATAGTTAAGCTTAGTGAAGTCTAAAAGATACCAGGACTAATGTGTTGACTTAATTGAAGGGGTGTTTAAAACATTTCTATAGCCACCCATATTAACTCTGGGAGACTTCCAGCGGACAGCTAAAGCATAAGTAAATAAAGCATAAATACATTAAATGTATTAAAACCATACATATTAAATGAACTGCTGAACTTTATCTTCAGCAAATTAAAGTGTTCAAGCTCAAATGGGTAGGAACTAAAGGCAACATAATATAGCATAGTACGCCTGAAATTCTCATGCAATATTTTCCAAATCACAATCCTAAGCTAGTCCCTTATCTTACGCTTGTTAAATAGATGCAGTTGAACTATTAAACATTTCTATCCTGAACACATGCTTTTATTTCCCTCTTCCATAATAGCCCTATTTTAGTCATTATAGCCCTATTTTATAATAGTCCCCAAATGATTTTGTCATATTTGTGTGTGAATAAATATAGCAATAACATCAGCAGTAAACAGGCCAGAAAGTTACAAAATAAAAAAAACATATTTTTACATAAAGTCTTTAACAGTATTTAATAGTATCATAATGAATCATGAGAATAATTGAAGCTGGAGAATTATTTATGGATCTGTTCCAGTGTCCATGGAGACTGAATATTTTTCATACAAATTGTATTTAAACTTAACTGTAATATTCTTTAATTTCACATCCTAAAAATAGTTACATTTGTTGGAGTGCTCACTACCTTCAATGACTCCAGTGGCAAAAATGAGATAAGTTACAAGTAGGATCTACTATCAATGGTAAGATCAAATAGGGAGTAATCAAGCCAAGAATAATTAACAATAGAATGAGAGCAGTTGGGTTCTTTTTGGCACCAAGTGCCGAAAAGGAAACGCACATGCGTGCTCGTTAGGGCCACAACCCAGAAGAGGAGCTGTCCAGGGGGCATGCACGTGCCAAAAAATGAACTTCTGGTTTCTGGTGCGTGCACGCCTGCCGGCAAGCTAGTCTTCTGGTACACGTGCACATGACGATAAGCTGGCCGGCGCGCATGCTCGCACCAGAAAACGGAAGACCAGCTCATTCAATTTCCGGCACTGCCGCAAGAACGAAGGCCAGCTGATCATCGTGCATGCATGTGCACCAGAAACCCAGAAGGACAGGCGACACTGTGCATGCCAGGCGACATGGCTCCGCGTCTCACTTTGGGCACATGTGCCATAGGTTCACCATCACAGCACTAGGAAAAGGAACTTTGAAATCAAACCTGAATGAAGACAATGACAAACTATTTCTGATATACTTGTCATAGAAGAGTAATAAATTTTCACAAGTAGATCTGAATGCATACAGGAAATTTGTTCACATGTGGAGTTAGTATTGAAAGATGAGGCTTTGTTTTCTCATGGACATATACAGTAACAAGGGTGCACACTAACAATGAATCAAAACTTAGAATTATCGAAGCAGAAATGAAGAATATTATATTGGATATTATAGGATTTTTGTTTTTATTTTATTACTGTAAGCGTAAGATCTAGAAAAAACAAAGAGAAACAACAGGAGCTTAATTTTAAATACATAATTTTGACCACACAAGATAGTATTGATCTATCTTTTCATAATTCAGATAGTGAACACAAAATGAAGACATACTGGTGATCTAGGGTTGTGCTATAACTATCTTTCCAACACTGAACATTTTTCATATTTGCCAAATCTATAATTCTTTATATAAGAATAAATACATTATATTTATAATTAAAACATTTGTTGATATCTTAATTTGTACCATTTTCAGAGAAATCTATATTATTAGAACTGATGGTTAAAGCACACAAAGCACACACAATATTTATAAATACTTGTTAGCGATAAATCAATGTAATTGATAAAATCAATTTAGTACATTTTAAAGAATTAACAGAACAAAGAATTGGTCCCATAAATCCCACTTTGTCTAAACAGCAGGAACTGTGATGTCTGTATCAAAAACATCAATAGATCTTGGATTATGGATTAGTCGACAAAAAGTACAGTATTTTGGATGGATTGGACCCCTATTACATTGATACTGTATATCAAAGGCAGGAGTAAATCACTGTGTTGTAAGTAATCATTCATAAATTGTTAGGAAACTGGTTTGCGGTGTCCTAAAATCATATTCTGGAAAAAGTCGTTATAAACATTAATCTGATTTTGACAGGATTTAATATTTTTAGATGTCCATATTCTGTTGAATTACACACCTAGTACATGGAAATTTATGACTGGACAATGAAAATTGATTCCTGCACCCTTATTATTAAGAAATTCACCGGAAAAATACATTTATGGTCCCAATTGCTCAGTGGATTAAAAAAAATGGATTAAAATTCCAATTTAAGAACAAACTACTTATAGGACGGTAATGGAATATTACAGTTCCATGTATGCCATCAAATTATTATCAACTCTTGGTGACAATAATTTTCCCCCACGAGTTAATTTCTTTACATAGATTTTCTCCATGGAAATGGAATATAGGTATTCTACCTATATGTCTACCTCTTACAACCACCATTCAGTGTTACAGTGGTGATGGAAAAATAACATTGTGACAATCCTCACTTTTACCACCTTTGCAAAAGAAAGCTGATGTAAGATCACAAGCACAATAACGGTTTACTTTAACATCTGCTTCACTTAATAATCCAATAATCCAATTGCTGCTCCCAGTTGTGGTACTGGTGTAGAATATGGTAGTCTTAGTAACCCTGTATTAAATATGGTAATATTTTATTAAAACTATTATATAAAACTTTATATAAATAAATGAGATGCCCTTATTTATTGTTTTGCTTTTTTTAACCTTTTACTAAATTATTTCTTCTAATTTCTATTTAGTTTTTAATTAAAGGTGTTTTAAAAAAAAAACACATTCCAAGTCTTTGTATGTAATTGAAAAAGTATATTTATATCTTCAAATAATACTGATCTTTGATCATTACTAACTTATGAAAATTAGGGCAGTAGTTTAGAAACTTAATACAAGCCAATGTTATGACAAGATAACATTAAGACAAGCCAATCCATTTTCAAGATTCAAAGGGCCAGGAAATGTAACAAAGAATGTTGAATTACTTTCATCTTAAATTCATATTAAATACACTTTTGATTTTGTTTTTATTGAGTACAAACAGAAAGAAAACTAACAATACAATTAAAAAAGACAAATGTTTACCTGCATTCCATAATATTTCTGAAAATTTGCAAAATCATGCCTCCCCCCTCTATATGCTAACCATAATATAAATTCAATTTACTTTCCATTAAAACTGCCTTAAGATTTTATACATCCATTTGAAATAATTTTAAAGTACAGAACTTTAAATGAATACATCAGCCTTGATTAATTGCCATTTTTTACATTTATTTTTCCTAATAAAATCAGTGGGATTTTTTTTACCCATCTGTGTTTATCATTTGTAACCTGAGAGGGGGGAAAATATAGTTTTTGATAAAATTTGATAAAGTTGAAAAAAATCACTTTGGTAAAACAATTTTCAGATATTTAAGAGAATTCCAGCAACCCACCAACCCTTCAATTATTTTATATTTCTATAGAAACAATTTTCTTGTATATTATCAGTAAGTTCTGCTATAAAAACATATTAATAAGAGTTTGTACTGAATTTGGGTTATGCTGAAAATATTTAGTAAAAACAAATCAGTGTTTCCAAAATCAAATTAAAAACAAGAGAAAATGAAAAGTGCACCCTTATATGTTCTACAAGTCACCTTCATGGATGATGATACAGGTAGTCCTCAATTTACAGCCATTTGTTTAGTGACCATTCAAAGTTACAATGGTACTGAAAAGTGACTTTCTGGTTTTCACACTTACAACTGTTGCAGGATCCCCAGTCACATGAACAAAATTTGGGTGCTTGGCAGCTATCATGTTTTCTGGGATCATGTGATCATCATTTGTAACCTTCCCAGCTGGCTTCTGACAAGCAAATGCAATGGGGGAAGCCAGAATCACTTAATGACCACATGATTCACTTAACTGCAGTGATCTGCTTAACAACCATAGCAAGAAAGGTCGTAAAATGGGGCAAAACTCACTTAGCAACTGTGTCGCCTTAGCAACAGAAAGTTTGCTCATAAGATGGGGAGGACCTATATAATTTTGATGTGTAATAAACTTAGCAAAAGAATGAAATTACCATACATTGATTGATTTAAAAAAAAAATCCATATTGAGGCAATGTTTTAAAAGTTTACTTTATCATCCCACCAGAGACCTTTTCCAAATCTTGCAGAACCAGAATGATTTCTTTACATTTTTATGATGATATAAATTACTAATGTTATTAATCCCCTGAATATCTGTAAATCCAGGATGGGTAACAACATTCTTGTAGTCTATATGTAAGGTTTCTGTCAATATGTTGCATTAAAATATAAGGAAAATAAAATTGACAAATCTAATCAATTATAGCTCTATATGCCTTACTAAAGGAGAAACATTATTTAAAGAGTCATCATGATTTTTCTCTAAAATTATTAATGCAAAAAACTTGATATATATCTTTCACCATTCAATGAGAGAGCCTTCCAGATGGGAATTTTACTTTTATCATAGATTTAATGGTTATTATTTTTGGATACATAAAGGTGTAGCTAAACAGGCATTTTGATCATTGTAATCTTTGGGATAAATATACTCTGCAAAACATGTTTCTCAGTGCTACATTTTACTATTATATCAATGTAACATAAAATGTTAATATATTGAGTCAGAATCATTTCAGTCAGTATTGAGTCAGTATTTCACACTGGCATCCTTTAATAGCAGAAATATTATATTGCTGTCATCATTTCTGTCAAAGATCTGCTAACCTACTAGGTGTTTCACTTGCTTCCATTATCTTTGCTTTATATGGTCTAATTCTGTTTCAAGAGCAAAAAAAAAAAAGATAATTACGGTAAGTTCTTGTGTGATACCCATAATACATTATGTAATTCAGATGTAGGGTATCTTGTAATGTGCTTAAAAGATTAACTTCCTACCCTCATTTTCTTACTTCACTTGAACTTTCTTTTTTCATAAAGTCTAAACAATACACCCATATTAGAATGCCTTATAGACATTCCAAACAAATCCAAAAGTCTATTTGCAATAAAAGAAATTTCAAACTCTTGTATCTATTTTTTAAAAAGCAAATCTTGTAATAAATGTATGTTAAGTGCCTAGGGAAAAAAAGGGAACAATTATTTCTTGTAGGAATTGAACAAAATTTTATATAGGGTGATTACTTGTATTACATTTTGTAATCCACTGACTAAAAATTGATATGCCAGAAAATAATGTAGTCAAGAGCAACTCTGATATAGAATTGGGAAAAAATAGTTTTGAAATAATTAAGAGTCTCTAAATAAATTAAATTTTTACATATGAGGCTATGGTACTTTTTATCAACTGGTACTATTGATTTAATTAAGGATCTAAAACTTGATTAAGCTATTTAGACATTACATTTTAGGAATAAATGAACACAGGTGGACAAAAGTAACCACTTTAGATCAAATATATTATACTGTACTACTTGAAAAATGAGACTTTACAAAGAGAGTAACAGTGTTAAGTAGTTACTACTTTTTATGCAAGTTAAATTTAATCAGAATTTGCTAAACTTACCCAGAAGTCCACGGATATAGAACAGATTACAGAACAGATTACAGGCATGTTTCAGGAAAGGCAGAGGAGATGGGATAAGATAGTTAGCTTAACAGAGTTAACATGAGAGAACAAGAGAAATAAGACCTATTTAGTTGTTCCTGCCAAAATGCGAAATATATTAAGGCAAATGGGTGTGCAGGAATATATTATGGTTAATTTTGGAGATACTTTTACAATAAACAAATGACAACTGTGAAATTTGGGGTTTTGGGAAGCTCAGTTGTTCATGAATAGCGATGGATGAGAGGAAGATGAATATTATCTTTATATCAATTTATCTCTTTTTTAACAATGGCCACATTGGAAGATGACAGTGGAAATAAAAAGTGAAAGCAAAACAGTAAGAGTTTGAGATATGTAGACAATGCCACTATATTAGCTGGTATTATTTTTGGATTTAATTGTAAGAATAAAAAATGTAAAATGTATTCTAATATTAAATACTAATGGTAACCAATATTTTCAAGTAAATTCCTAGTTTATAGCAAAGAAAATAATAGATAATGAAAGATAAGCATTTATTCAGCAATAAATAAGAATAATTGAACATTTTCAGTAGCTATAGTATGTGCACCAGTTTAAGATACACATTGAGAAAGTATGACCTCAAACTGTGGATGTGGGGTACAAAGAATATAACAACATATTCAAGAACTAGTCCAGAGGTTAGCAACCTGTGGCTCTGGAGCCACATGTGGCTCTTTCATCCCTCTGCTGTGGCTTTCTGTCGCCAGTTGGCTCCACAATTGTTAGGGCTTTCTGTTAGGATAGTTAGAGAAAAAAGGACTCAGTGCTAGGAGATTCTATGGTGGGGGAAACTGGACTTCTGGTCAGCAGAAGAAAAAGGCTGCGCTAGGAGGAGACTCTATGGTGAGGGAACTGGACCACCAGTCAGTTCCAGAATTGAATAGGGGGCTTCCAATTAGAACCTTTATGGCTCTTTGAGTGTTTAAGGTTGCCGACCCCTGAACTAGTCAATTGACCCAACATCAAAATAGGATAAGAACTTCCTTGAGCAAACAAAAACATATTTTGGTCATATGACAGAAGTGAATGATGGGTTAGAAAAACTTGCTGTACTACACTTGTCGCAGTTGAAAAAGTAGAAAGCTGAAGAAAGGGAATATATCTATTCC
>JANHFT010001764.1:31054-42648 GCA_032467955.1 Pseudoxenodon macrops | reverse complement strand
AACTCTCCTGTCAGCTGATTGGACTGAGTCTGTCAAGTTGAATATCCCGCCTCCATTGCCATGGTAACCCAGCTTTTAACAAAGACGAAGTGACAGACCCTGCATGTCGGTACCTATAAGGCTGCTACTAAGTTGTGATGCAATGGTATTATAGTGACATTTGGAAACAGACTAATCCTAAGGGTGAGCTGGATGCTATCTCCACTTCATGAGAAGGTGTGTATCAGGTAAGACCAACGCCCCTTCTCCATATCGTGGAGATAGCATCCAGCATTGGGACATACCAAAGCTTGGCAGTCCGTATGGGTGGGCCTACATCTGGGCCTACGTCTGTTCCTCCTTCAGAACTCTCTAGAGTACCCTGCAGCCAAAGGCTGCCTCTGCCGAGGCTTACATGTCTAGCTTATAGTGCCTGACAAATTGTGAAGGTGACACCCAAGTAGCCGCCCTGTAGATTTTCTCTAGGATGGCATGGGTAGCCCATGCTGCTGTAGTGGTTGCACTCCTAGTGGAGTGTGCTGTGACCCGTCCCGGCCTGGGGAGGGAGTGTAGGTCGTAAGCTTTGGCAATAGTCAATCGGAGCCACTTCCCTATCACTGATGGGGATACCCTATTGCCTAGTGAGGAAGGCTGGAATGACACAAAGAGGGCCTCAGTCCACCTGATGGATGCGATGCGTTTGACATAAATACTAAGGACCCTCCTTACATCCAACATATACCACCTCTTCTCTGAAGGGTGGACCAGCTGGGGGCAGAAGTTGGGAAGGATGAGCTCCTGAGCTCTATGGAAGGTAGAGTTAACCTTAGAGATAAAGGAGGGATCAAGTCTTAGGACAACCCTGTCAGGGTGGAAGGTACATAGGTCACTGCACACAGACAAGGCCACTAGTTTAGATACCCTCCTGGCAGAAGTAATAGCAACCAGGAAGACTACCTTACATGTAAGAAAAGTTAGGCTGACTGTCCTTAATGGCTCATAAGGCACAGTGATGGAATTCAGCACTCTGGATAAGTCCCAGGTGAGGTACCTGTGGACCACCGGGGGTGGGTGGGTGTTAGTGGCCCCTTGAGAAACTTGCGGACTCTTGGGTGCTGTGCCAGTGACTCGCCCTATCCTTCAAACAGGACCGATGAGAGGGCGGCCACCTGCCTCTGGAGGGTGTTGGGAGCTAAACCCTTGTCCATAGTGTTTTGGAGGAACATCAGAATCTGGGCTATAGAAACAGACAGTGGGCCGGTGTTCGTTGTCGTACACCACTTGCAGAAGGTTGCCCAGGTGGCCGAATATATGCGCTCCATGGATGATCTTCTGGAGGCCTGGATGGTAAGAATGACCCTGTCGGTGTAATTATCCGCTCTCATGTTGCACCGCTCAATTTCCAAGTGGTCAAGTGAAGCCACAAGGGGTTGGGGTGCATTAGGGACTCCTGATTGAGAGATGTTTGGTCATGAGGTATGCTCCAGGGCCGGGTCACCAAGAGACTCATTAAATCGGCAAACCACGGCCTCCTGGGCCAATAGGGTGCCAGCAGAATAACCTCTGCCCATTCTGCTATGATCTTCCTGATCAATCTGGGGAGGAGAGGGGAAAGGCGTATAGAAGACCTGGTGGGTATTGGCAGCGGAGCGCATCCACTCCCCCTGATTCCTGCATTGGGAACCTGGTGAAGAACCTGCTCAGTTTGGCATTGGCCGGAGTGGCGAAAAGGTCTACCACAGGGAAGCCGAATCTCATTGTGATCTGTCTGAAGATGTTGGGGTGCAGGCTCCATTCTGCGTGGTCCACCGTGGAGTGACTGAGGTAATCCACCTGGATGTTCGCCTTCCCTGAAATGTGTTCCGCCACCAGCGATAGCAGGTGCCTCTGCCCAAAGTTCTAGACTGAGCACTTCTTGCATCAGGGCTCTGGATCTGGTCCCTCCTTGTCGATTGACGTGAGCCTTTGCGGCCACATTGTCCATCAGAACCAGGACATGGACTCCCGACAGCGATCGCTGGAAGTGCTCGAGTGCCAGATGAATGGCTTTCAGTTCCAGGAGATTGATGGACCGTTGACTGTCCTCCTGATCCCAACGACCCTGTGTCATCTGTGTCTGGAGATGGGGCCCCTATCTGAAGAGGCTGGCGTCGGTGGTGAGAGTCACCCTCTCTGGCTCCTTGAACCTGCAGCTCTTGGTTAATTCGGGTGACGAGGCCAGGGATTGTGTGTCCTTCAATGGGACCCTCACCTTGGAATGGGAGTTGCTCCTGCCTTTCCTCTGGAAGGGTAAAAGGAACCACTGAAGTTCTTTAGAGTTGAGCCGGGCCCATGGCACAATGAAAATAGCTGAAACCATTTTCCCCAGAAGTTGAGAGAGAGATGTCACTGAGGCGATTCGCTCCCAGAGAACCTGTGAGGCCAGCTCGTGGTCATAGCTGGCCTGCCTCTCCTGGGAGAGGAAAACCCTACACTCTAGAGTGTCTATTACGGCACCCAAGTAGAGAAGCCTATTGGTAGGGATTAAGTGGCTCTTCTCCAAATTCACCGAAAATCCGTGGGGGCGGAGGGTCTCGATGGTGACCTGTAGGTCCACCCTGGCCTGATGTGCCGAAGAGGATTGGATCAATATAATGCCTAAATAACATTGTATCCTCACCGGTAAGGCTCTCAGGTGTGCTGCTATGACCACGAGAACCTTAGTGAAAGCCCTGGGGGCCGAGGAGACGCCAAAAGGAAGGGCCCTGTACTGGAAGTGGTCCCCGTTATAGAAGCGAAGGTATTGCCGGTGGGTGGGCAACATAGGGATGGGTAGGTATGCCTCCGTTAAGTCTATAGAGGTAAGGAAGTCACCCTCCCTTACACTGGCTAGACTGTAAGGAGTGCATCTTGAACCTACGATAGCGGAGACAGCAGTTTAAGAGTTTGAGATCTAGACTAGCCCTCCACCATCCCGAGGCCTTTGGGATAATGAACAAAATTCAAGAATCCCTGCCCTTGTTGACCCTCAGTAACCCTCTGGGTAGCTCTGATTTCCAGCAGGTGCTGAATTGCATACTGCATGAGGGTAGCCTTACTGTGGTCCCTAGAGACAGGGCTACGTATAAAGAACATTGAGGGGGTGGAAAGACCCAACCTCACTGGCTCCCTAAACCAGGCGTTGGATGAGGTCTGCAAAAAGGGCTAAGCGGTCCCTGATGAGAGAAGGGGGCTGAGTAGAATTATGGGCAACAGAAGGGGTGACCTGCCCCGCCCCGAAGGGGCCTCCTAGACTGTCTATCTTTGTATGGTTGCTGACGTTGTCTGGGAGGAAAGGGACCTTGTGACCTGAACAGCAAGGGGACCAGATCTGAAGTCCTGAAAGATGGACGTCGGAAGTACGGAGTGGGTCTGGAGAATCCTTTCCTGCCCACGGAGGGAACGATCTTCCTCTTGTCCTTTGTCCTGATAAGTAGTGGCTCTAGGGATGCCCCAAACAGGTTGACGCCGAGATACGATGTCCCTGCCAGATGCCACATGTGACATGCGTCCGCCTGCCACTGTCTGAGCCACAGCAACTGCCTAGCTGTACCAATGAGGCTAGAGTTCTAGAAGCAATTCTGGCGGCATGGAGTGTGGAGTCCACAGAAAACTGTAGGGCAGCCACCAGCTTGTTCAAATCTTGGTAGGTACGAGTGTCCTGCGCCGGGATCCTATGCTGCAATTGTTTCAACCACACCAGGGATGATCTACTGAAAAAGGATGCGGCCGTGGAGAGTCTGATAGCCCACCCCACCGCTTGGAAGTTTTTCTGCAGAACCATGTCTGCCCTACGGTCTTCCAGTTTTAGGCCCTCATCCGAAGTACCTGGGAGGGCAGTGGCTGCCACGGGGGCGTCTATGGATGATTGGGCTAACTCTGGGCCTACATTATAAAACCTTTTGTCCAGTGGGGTTGGCAAAGTCCCAGCCCCTGGGGAATTCCACTGTCGCCTGACTACATCTACAAATAGCTTTGGCAAAGGAACCACTGCTGCCTCAGCTGTAGGCTCTGAGAACAGATAGTCCTCAGTATCCTCGGCCATGGGGATGGCCATTGGCTGTCAGTCTGTTTAACTTCCATTTTCGCTGCACTCTTGGCCTTAAACAACAGCGAGTTAAACATCCCCTGGGGAAACAAACCGGTAAAGGCTGGTTGGATTGGAGTCAAACTTTCATCATCAGAAAGGTCTGGGTCCCTTGTATCCTCTTCCTCAGATGGAGGATGGGAATGGTCAACCAAGGAATGACCTGGAGAGGAGGCCTCTGGGAGGGTAAAAAAAATCCCTTTGGTCTATATCCAGTAGAGGGACATGTGAAGGGGCCCGTCTAGATAGCCTCTGGATGCCTGCTTTGAGGCCATTTAATAGCATCCAAAATAAGATTGGATTTGGGGCCTGTCTAAGATTTCCCCGCCCAAGTCAGGGCGGAGGCCTGCTGCAGTGGGCGTGAACGTGGCCTCTCGTCTCCAGTTCTGGCTGGTGGTGACCAGTCATGCTGAGATCCCCAAAGGAGGTCTTCTCTCAATGGGGAGACATGGCTAGGTGTAAGGATTCTCTCAGAAGCCTCACCCAATGGGACAGCCTGAGAAGTTTCCATTCAAGAATGGCTGAGGCCCTGCATAGAATCCAAAAGGGTATTCTTCTAACCCTTAGAGCATAACTTCTTTAAGGCTTTATCCCTTCTGCCCTCAAATTTCTGGGGAAACTTTGATGCTCTTGAGCTTGACTTCTTCAGTTTAGATGGGGAATTGCCCCTACGCTCTGGTGGGAGGGGGGCTGGCTGCTCGGGAGCTGATAGGGAAGCTGGAGATGCTTCTAGTGTTCTGAGATCCGCCGCTCTTACAGCCTGATCCACCATATTGGCTGTCAAGATTTTGGCACCAAAACTCCAACCACTTAAAATGGCAACCGCTGCGATAGACAAATCTGAAAGAAATTCCCTTTGGCAAACGAAGCTCGTCTCACCCTCCTTCGGCTCAAGGCTGTAGCGAAGAATCTAAATACGATCCCTACCTTCCCTGGGGTTCCTTCGCCGGATCAGCTGTAGAATGCTAAGCTCTGAACAGCCCAGGGAAAAAAAGCAGCACCAAGCGAATTTCGGAACCCCCGTAGAGCAGATTAATGGTTTTTCACTTTGAGTCAGGCAGTCTGTTCCCTCGGCGGAGAGGAGCAGAGGTCTTGCTCACCAATTGTTACAGAGGAATTTTTCTTCTTTTCCGGTTTGGCGATTTAGCAGCCAGTAAGGCAAAAGTTGAGGCTTTAAGTCCTGCCCTGTGACTGGACGGAGTGGAGCCAAGCTCTTACACGTCGATCAGTCACCCAGCAACAGAAAGGTTTTCTAATGAATCCATTGCAAGAAGGACCTATTTAATGAAGTGGAAACTAGTTAACTCACAGTTTAAAGTAATTGGAAGGTGGAGATAGCCGACACGACTGTCCTCGCTGAGGGACTGAGTGAAAAGCTGGGTTACCATGGCAATGGAGGCGGGATATTCAACTTGACAGACTCAGTCCAATCAGCTGACAGGAGAGTTCTACCGAATGCTGGATGCTATCTCCACGATATGGAGAACATCTTAAAATCAGCTGAAAAATTGCCCTCAAACATTTCTGAGAACAGTACTGAGTGGGATCAGATAGCCGTGTATGTTCAAGTTTGTTTTCCCCTTAGTCCCTTGCAGAAGATTATGGTGAAAATAAATTTTCTGAAGGAACTCACCCTCAGTTCATGTTTTTTTGTTTTAGCTCCACAGAACCCAAGTAGCCACAAACATCTAGGGATTTGCAGAACCCAGTTTTTTGGGGGGAAAAGACTATGCTAAGAATATGTTATATACATTTGCTTGCATCTTTTAATAGATGATCTAGTGGTTAAAGCGCCAGGCTAGAAACCAATAGACTGATTTGCAAAAACAGCTAAGGATCAGTTTACATGACCATTAATTCTATATTACCCAGAATAAAGCTTAGTTTTGCTTTATAAATTTAAAACGGGTTAACCTTTGAAGAGCAAATGTAAATATAGCATTTTACATTTAATGTTAATTTTCAACACCATTAAAATCAAGAGAACTCAACTACTAGCATTAATTACAAGAAAGGTCTTGTAAGTTTAATAATGTTTTGTTAATGTACAGATAATATTGTAATATGACATAAATATTTAAAAATAATTTTACTATATTTGCCTTTAACAAGTTAAATTTAAGTAGTTACACAAATTGATTAAAAGATACTTAATTAACAAAATATTTAATGCTTAGTTTGGATTGAAATATGTTCAATGTTAAAGCATGTGTCTTTCAATATATACCTACCAAGATTTTGGAAGTATAAGCAGAATTAACAGAGATGCCTGTTACAAGATATGATAAGGTTTTATCAGGAATAGCTTGCACTTCAGGAATCTTTTTATAATGCTTTTCACTGATATATGCCTGGACCACTGTCATTCTGTTCATTGTCAGGGTTCCTGTTTTATCTGAGCAAATGGCTGTTGCATTTCCCATTGTTTCACAAGCATCCAGATGTCTGACCAAATTGTTATCTTTCATCATTTTCTGTTTCAAAAAAGGACAAAATCATGTCTGAACAGCATTAAGGCATTCTTAGAAAGTATTTGCTACTATCTTTCCTAAGTTGAATTTCTTATATGAACACAAATGTGGAGGTTTTCCAGCAGATACCAGACAAAATAAAGGAGTAGACTGCATATTTGTAACATTTGGAAAGAATCTGGCAGGCTCCCAGTCTTTTAGTTTTCCAGAAGCCACTGGGATAGAGTGATGGGAGCCTAGAGATGGTTATGGGGGCATCATCCTAGGAGATGAATGGGACACCAGGGTTTTTTTTAGTTGTTATTTTAATAGATTGTAATTTTATTATTATGGCAAGCTGCCCAGAGTTATGCTCAAAGATAAATGGCCATACATATCTTTTCTAAAAAATAAACAGGCAAAATGTATATTTAATTCTAGATTGTAAGAGTGCCAGCCATCAGATCAGATGAATAATACAGACTGCTTCTGCTTGTTGCTCTCCTTCATGCCCACATCCATCATGGAGCTACCATCTGTTCATGTAATGCACTGTGTTCTGATATTTGGCTGCATCCTTTGGCTTTGATAGCACTTTCTGCAACTTATTCCTTTGTCTTGTTGCTCATTTTTAAGAGGGAATTTTTTAAAAATCAAATTCCACCTAGAAATTTTATCTCTGAAGTCCTCATCACATTCGATTACTAGATAGGCATATAAGACTTTGAAATGGCCTTACATGCACTAGTGATTAAGCGAGGCAAAAAGCCGTATGATGGGGGAACTCTCAAAGTCACTTCTGCACATTTTTCTTTGAAGTGCAGCATACTGTACTGTTCCAGCTTTAGTTCTGTTCCCTCAGAAAGAGCCAGTTCCCCATCTGGAAGTTCACTTATACTTGTACAGCAGCAGATGGCGGCTGTGACCAGGAAAGTATTTGCTAAATTTTGGCTGAAGTGTCAGCTGTGACCATTCTTGCAGCAGAGTGTACTACTGGTTATTTATGCTCTTCTCACTTGGACTACTAGAATCCAGTCTACATGCGGCTGCCCTAGACACCACTATGTTAATATAGTTTATAACTATAACTATGTTTATTGTTAATATAAACTATAGTTGCCTGGCCTGCCTGCTAACTATCTTTACTGGAGGAGCTGCATTGTCTATCAATTCAAGAAGTTTGCTATTATCTATAAAGCTCTAAACAGCCTGGATCTTAAATACCTTTGACACCAGTTACACCATGTATAATCTACCCAATATATACTGGTAGAGAAGGTATGCTGCAAATCCGGTCCATTCAGGAGTTGAATACAGTGTTTACTTAGGAATTACATTTTCCTGAGATAGTTATTACTCAATGAAATCCTCTTGTTGTTGTTCCTTCCACCTACATTCTATTAAGGTGGATACATCCTTCCTGTTAATATTCATGAAAGCAGTTCAAATGCTGCTTTTTTGCAGAGTTTTCAAGGGATGAATTTCATTACTCTTTCCAATATAAACATAATTTAGCAAATTTTTATGAGAAAGTTTGTAGTGGTCTTTTCATATATTAAATTCCGATCTGTTGCGTTTGGTAATGATTGACTACTATTTTGTTTTGCTTGTACTGCCCAAGTTGTAAGTTTATAGTCTTTCATTGAAATGGCATATAAAATTTGAAAATAAATGAAAAGCTATTAAATAACCACTTCAAACAAATATCACAGAAGTATAGTTCCTTGGGGAAAAATTCCTATACTTAAATATTACATATTAAAACATTACATACCAAATCATGTTTTTTGCTCATACCTTTACAGAGTAAGCCAGCGAGATAGTTACTGCAAGTGGAAGACCCTCTGGAACAGCCACAACCAAAACAGTAACACCAATGATGAAGAATTTCACAAAATACTGAATATATATTGGTGTACATTCTGCAAGCCAAGAACGCGTCTGGATCCAGAAGGTATCAATTACAAAATATAATACAAGAATGATGACTGTGACAGCAGACATCAGCAACCCTTTCATGAAGAAAAGAGACCTCGTTAATTATTTGTCATATAAACAACAGTCTTAAATAGCATTCAGAGACTTATAAATTAAGTCTCACCAGTTTATAGAATTGGAAGGTACCTTAATGACATTCTAGTACAACCCCTTAGTGCAAAATTCAGTAAAGTATCTCTGACAGACTACCATTTAGACTCTGTTTAAAGATTCAGTGAAGAACTCACCTTTTCATGAGGTTTCTTGTTCTACTGGCTGATACAGACAGGAAATTTCTCCTGACATATAACCTGCACCAATTATTTGTAGCTTTAACCCATCAAATATGGTTCTGGCTTTATAAACAACAGAGAATAAGTCTATTTCGTCTTCTAGGTGACAAGCATTCAGATATTTGAAAACTGCTGTCATATGTCCTTTTCAATCATCTCTTCTCTAGTCTAAATGTAGCCAGATCCTTTAATAATTCTGCACAGGTTTCACCACTGGTAGCTTTCTCTGAATTTACCTCAGTTTATCACTGCCATTTTAAAATTAAAGTGCCAGAACTAGATAAAGTATTTCAAGTAGTATCTGACAAAGTAAAATGAATGAATAACTGCCTGCAATTAGGATTTTATGCTCCCATAAACTGAACCTCAAGATAATGTTTTCTTTTCAACAGCTATATCTCATTGCTGGTTCATTTTTAACTTGTAATCACTAAGGATGGCCAGACCTTTTTCACATACACTATTGTCAAGTCAGATCTTACCTCCTCTACTTGCGCCTTAGTAATGTAAAATTCTGAAGATGTTAAAACAATCTCTTGTCTAGAATTTTATGAACAATGGCACAAATGATTTCAGAGTGCCAAAATCTATAGCGCAAAAAGATCTTAATCATATATACACTAATGAGGCCTGAACTGGTAAAGACTGATCCATAAATATGTTTTGGAGTTTTAGGTCTTACCTCAATGAGAATGTCAAAATATTATGTTGCAGTTAAGAAAAAGGAAAATTCTGTGTTGCTCATTAGAAAAAAGACTGAAAATAAAACTCTTCCGTTATATTGCATGTACTCAAATCTAGTGTATATTTTAAAGCTGAAACTAAAAGCAGAAAAGGCAAGTAACACGATGAAAGGATTAGGGTAACTCCCATGGGCTACAACATTAGTACCAAAAGTAAGAAAATGATATGTTTTAAAAATATTTTGATTCATTCAACATGGTTTCTAAATGTTCTATGATGCCCTTTTAAAACAACTCTTATTAAAAATTAGCACAATGGCTATTATGGTAACCTATTGATGGTGATGGCAAATTCAATACATTGTAATCAGAATCATTAAGACAACGCTCAAATAGTGTGATCAAACCAGAGAAATGGCAGAAGCTGAACTTCCAGGATTCAGCTTGTGAAAAGAGGCAAACTTTAAATATTATAAATCAAGTCTAAACAAAGGTGTTAACTTTAGCTGATGTTCAACCACACCAACACCAATTCAAATTGAAATGTCAGCAAACACTAAATAGCATTAGTTTGACAAACACCAGTAATCTATTCTAGCAGTGTGTTGTATTTTCTGTATCACAATAATACCAATCCATTATTTATTCTCTCCAGAAACATAACAATTGAAGAGCCATACCTGCTTTGCCAATCTGAACTGCTAGCTTTGTGAGTTTTCCCTGTAGAACTGATTTCTCTTTCTTAGGCATATTATTTCTTTTTTTGTCATCTCCATCTATACCATCTTCGCTCTTCAACGGTTGCATTTCCATGGCTGCACCATCTTGAGCTTTTGCTAAGTTCATGAAAACACAATTGAATGAACAATTTATTATGGTTCAGGAGCAGATCATAAATTTCAAAACAACCAAATACAACCTTGGAATATAGCAAAATCTCATTAATTGAATGAATAATTTTCTTCTTCTGTTGTTGGGTCTGAATATAGCAGAATCTTATGGCTTGGGCATGGAATTGATCAGGTGTATAGGTAATTTCAGGGCACCTATCTTTTAGGAAGAATTCTAAACACCATTGGCCAGAATGGCCTGGTCGTTCACCTATTAAAGATTGGATCAGGTGGGAATTTAAAAAGACAATTAAATAAGCTCCAGAAAATCTAGAGTACATCTAAAAGATATGAGATTAATTTTGTACAATTTTAAAGGGAGATACTTTAACACTTATTGAGAGAAATAAGCTTCAATCTTCAATCAATCAAAAGTATATGTTTAAATTTCCATAGTTGCCAGCAGGCATTTGTAAACAATTTCATTTCAAAACATATGAAGCACAAAATGAAACAAGCTATCCTGGAAGTCTTTTGAACTTAAAACAGAATGATTCCAACTCCAAACAGCTCTGCCTAAAATTATAAATTGTAAAATTATAAATACAAATACTCAGTGCAATCCATTTTCCACTGAGTATACTGTCTGAAGTGCTACTTTGTATTTCACACACTTTTCTCTGCACACTAAAAAATAAAATGTTCTGCTCATCATTGTTAAATAGTATGTTCATCAACAAGTTAGGCATCTTATTCTTTATCACACTTAAAATATTGTTCTACTAGTTCTGTTCACCCATATTGTAATTTTAATACTATCATAAATTACATCTTTGATATTTAAAATTAAGATGCAGTGAACATTTTGCATGGAAGTTATTTTTAGGAAAAATTAATACAGTAATACTTTCATTAGAACAAATTCGTTCAAAATGCTACTTTACTCTTTTTAAAAACCTAATGAAGAATTCTGGAGAAATTGAAAGCAGACACATTTTTGTGGCATTCTGATTATTTCTAATAAAGGTGCTGTTCTAACACATATTTGAATGTTTAAAATATAACTCATATTGTTACCTTTGTTACGATTTTCAATAGCACCATCTTGTTTTTTACCTAAAACCAAAAATAGTTATAATTTTCAGAAATTGGTCAATACTTTATATAATTCATTTTTTGTAACTGAGATATCTATTCCTATTACCGTATTTTTTGGAGAATAAGACTCACCTTTCCCCCTCTAACAGAGGGTGGAAATGTTGATGCATCTTATAGAC